>JMQE01000643.1:0-40369 GCA_000731825.1 Hypocrella siamensis
GGCAGGTGGGAAGGTGGGAAGGGCAGGCGGGCAGGGCAGGGCAGGCGGGCAGGGCAGGGCAGGCAGGCAGGCAGGCAGTTGGGCATGAAGAATTCAACATGAGCCTTCTGTCCAATGCATAAAGGGGGGAGGGGGGGGGGGGGAGTTTGACAAAATGAAACGACGTCGGCATAGGGAAATATCGGATTTGATACTTGGACGGAAATCTTGCTTTGAGGGAAAAATAATAAAGGAACACTTACCAGCCGAAGACGGCCCTCCCGCCGATGGGGTCGTCCATGGGTAAACTTGAGCCAGTGTGGAGGGCATGTTGCTGGTGCTGCCTCGGCCGGCCCGTGTACCCAGTCCACAAGGTCGAAGGTGCTTTGGAAGGAAAAAAGAATCCTGCTAGGATTTCTTTCTTTCTCCTTTCGTTTCCCCCCCCCCTGACAATAGGCTTGAAAAGCCCGCCGTCGTCCGTTTCGGATGCTGGCCGGCTTTTGCAGTCGCCACCCGCGCTGATCCCGTCGAGCTGCAGTCAAGAACTATGTCAAAAAGACCAGGCCCGTTTCGCCGGTCCAATCACCTGGCTGGAGCAAAAAGGCCGCTACTGCAAGAGAAAAAAATCGAAATGCACCTGAATGCTCGACCACGATGACTGGTGTGGAGGCACAAGATGCAACGGCCCGGATGACTATGGCCCTTCCTTCTCCCGCCCCCCGCCGGCGGCCGGTTCGACTCTCGTTGTGTGCTTGCTTGTACGGCCTGCCAGATTTGTCGTTTCCTGAATGGTAGCCAGGGTCTGAATGAAACAGACACACACGCGCGCACACACGCGCGCACACAGCACCGGCAAATATGTAGAAAAGAGGGAGATGGGAAAAAAAAAAAGGAGATGTCGGCGACTGGCAATTCGTCTCCGTAGACGCAGGCGGCTTGGCGATGGGACGGTGGTGGCCGGGTCGAGGCCTGGAAGACTGCGGGACGAGTCCTCCGCGTTCAAAAGGCCAAGTCCATTTCTGGCCCTGTCTGAGATGAGGTGCGTTATTTGTTCTAAAATCGTCGTCGGTGCTGCGGCAAATGCGGACAATGCGAGAAAATTAGACCGTCAGGGTCCCCTGTCCTGTCGGGAGACGGCGACGAGGGCGTCTATAGGTCGGCAGCGGTGCGTCGTAGTGTAGAATGGCGATCGTTCGATGAATAGGGTCTATTTTCATCTTCTTCTTGCTCTGTTTCGAATGTCGCGACGGCACAGGCTGGCCGGAATGATTCAATCCCACGGAAGAAACCAGTCGCCAGGGCCAGGGCCAGACTTGATATTGACTTTTCTTTTCTTTTTTTTTTTTTTTTTCGAAAAAAGATATTGATTTATCGAAAACAGGTCATCGAGAATAAGAGCTGAAGACGGAATCTAGGCTTGGTCCAAAAGATCGAGCAAGCGTGGGGGTTTTGGGGGTTGATTCGGAGGGGGTATGGGAGGGAAATCGAGAGGAAATATCACCCGGGATCGTGGTTCGGGGGCGGGGGAGCAGAGGCGTAGATAAAAGTCTTCAAGATTGGGGCCAGACGGACGAGAAGGGCGGCTCCGTACTCCGTACATACAATACACAGACACATGCATACCTGCAAACACATGTCTGTCAGAGGCAAAGGCTGTCGTGACTAGGAGACAATTCGCACGACTAGACGCTTGGCAGGGGGCGTGCACCGGGGACATTTGGTATCATCTTTTGTGGGAAACCCGGCTCTTGGCATTTTCTACGATGGTTTGGCGTCTTGCTTGTGTCTGTCAGTCCCGGCCACCCTCTCTCCTCCTCTCTCTCCTCCTCTCTCTCCTCCTCTCTCTCCTCCTACACTCTCCTTTCTTCCCCTCCCCTCTCTTTGTCTTTGCCCTTACTTCTTCTCTTTTCCGGCCTCTCCTCTGTTTTTGGCTTCTGCTCCTCGGTTTCAAAGAAAGTCAGCTGTCCGGTAGTTTTCTAATTCGCTAGCCCTACGACCGCGCTTTCATTTTCACTTCTTATCTCCTCCCTTGCGTCTGCGATTGCGATTGCGATTGTTTTCTTTTTCCTTCTTGCTCAACTCATGTTGCCCATTTTAGGTTTGGCCAGGGGGGGCGGGGCGCCAACAGAAAAAAAGTTTAATTCTTAGTTGCGGCAACAATGAAGCCATATGGTGGCCCTAGGCAGGTATAGGCAGTACGCTAGGTGCCGGATGCACATACTGTGTGCAATCCAAGGTCCGTGCGCAGTACAGTACGGGCTTCTCATCACATTTCTGATGATGGGATGGCACCAATTCGCGCCAGACTGCTACCGTATTGTCAATTTGACAAGCTGCATCTTTGCGAAACCGCCCTGCCGGCTCGTTACCGATATCAATAGCAGATTCGAGCCCCGATACGTATCAACAATCTTCCAGCCCAAAGAATCGCAACCGATGGTTCTGACTGGGGATCTCACTGGAACCCCACCAATGTCGTAATCCGATCGCCCCGTATGGAACCTCCATGGACCATGGACCCGACCTTACGGGGGTCCCGACCTTACGGGGGTCCCATCCCAGGATGGCGCCTCTGGCAACATGTCAAGTCTTGGCACATTTCTCCTCATTCGTCGAAGACAATGTTACGTTTTCCTGGCCCAAGACATTCACGAGCTGGCCTTTTCTTTCTCTCTCTGCCTCTTTCTCTGCCTCTCTCCCTCCCTCTCTCTCTCTCTCTCTCCTTCCCTCCCTCTCTCTCTTCTCTCCTTTAGCTCCCATTGCTCGTCCTCCCCCTCCATCGTTTTGGATCACATCTAGGCCATCTACCAATGATGTGCACCACAACGCAGCGTCGTCATGTCGATCTCAGATGCTACTCTGGCGTGCTCAGCAGCTATCCAGTCCAAAAGGCTTGGCACATTTCAGCCATATGTACATATGTACCCAGTAGCTGGTCGCGACGAAAAAGAAAAAGGCTGGTGGGCGACTCGCTTTGAGACATTGTCCAATGAAGCAGGCCTACCAGCTAACTCAAGTTTTGCAGAGCAACAGTGCGAACTGCCCCGCGATCCACCCCAGGATTTAGAGTGAATCAGTTGCACCACCATGTCGCAGTTGTCGGAGCTAAAAAGAACAGCACACCTTGCACTCGATGACGGGCATGATATCACATAGGCCACATAGGCCCCATCAATATAAGCTTGAGTAGAGCATAAGCGTCGGCGTCAGCGTCAGCATCAGCGTCAGCATCAGCGTCGTCAGCGTCGTCAGCGTCGTCAGCGTCGTCAGCGTCAGTATGGGCACCAGCGTCTGCCCTTCGCTTGCCTTTTCTATGAGAAAAAGAAAAGGGAGTGGGGGAAGAAAAGTGACTGCCGACGGGACGTATTGTGCATCTCGACTCCAGAAGTGACCCGCGAAACAAGATTTCATTTTGGGACTACCATTGGGGGCAAAAGAAGAAAAAAACCAAGCCATGGATCCTGCAGGTCACACCTTTTTCCATGGTGTACGTCATCGAACAAGAAGAAGAAGAAGAAGAAGAAGAAAAAATTGGCCAAAGATGGACAAGACTTGACGGCCTTTTTGCTCCGTACGTCGTTTGCTACGAAACGATTGTCTCCTCCAATTCCTGCGCAATGGAAAGTGAAGGAAGAGAGAGAGGGAAATCCCTGTTTGCTTGTCTGAGGTGAGCTGGCTCCTCATCCCTGTTACCCCACATCCTGGGACAAGATGAGATGCCTGCACGATATTTGCCAATCTTAAAGCACCTACGGAGAACAGCAGTATGTACGTAGTGTGTCTGTACGCGCAGTATGCGTAGTAGGGTGGCATCCGGAACCTTCGCAAAACATTCTGGCGTGTGTGTCTAGACTCAAGCTCTCCGGCGCCATGTCTTCATGGTAGTAGTATACGTATCCACTATCCACTGCACGCACAAACAACAGATGCTGGGCTCGCCGGGGTGTTCGGATCAGCCCGGTCACGAACAGGCGATGCCGATGGGATGGCGGGCAAACGCCACTTGGGGGAAGTGCCGCTCCTTTACTTGCGGGTGTCTGACGAGGGGTCATGGTGATGATGATGATGATGATGATGATGATGATGTATGTCTCTGCCTTGTACTCTCGCTTGCGTGTTCCTTGCCTAGGCAGACGCAGACGCTTGACGGCGCTTGCAGGGTTGGTTTTTTCTTTCTTTCTTTCTTTTTTTTTTTTTGTGCGGTCCTGTTCGGTAGCGGTCGGTGCTCACTGCAGCTTAGCCGTCTAGAATGTCTAGATTTCTGCGAGGGAAACGCTATTCTCAGGCCCCACGTAGTGACAGGATGGGTACGAGTACGACTGTAGTATGTACTATGTATAGGCGGGAATGCTCCGTACGTGTCGTCTGCTCGCAGTGCTCGGGTGCCGCCGATGCCGGCAGTGGCAGGGTGATGGCAGCAGAGAGCGCCAAGCACCTTGCACTGGGCAAGGTATGAGCTGGCAACCTAAAAGTTGCGCCAGGACCGAAGACGCATGTGCACCGCCGCCGCCCTCAAACTTTGTCCACTGGAACCACAGGTGCATCGGGCAAGCGAAGCAGTGCTACCTCCCATTGCACTCGAGCGAGAGCCATTGAAGCAACAAAGGACGGCAGGCAGACATGACGGTCGTTGCCTGTTGGAGAGGGCAATAGTGGCCGAGGCGGCGAATGGTGGTGGTGGTGGACAAGGCCTCGACGGCACGAGACACATGCATCAGACAGACACCGCCGAAACTTTGCATGGGGAGAGCCAGAAGAGAGAACTAGAGTGAACCAAGCAGCAGGCCGCCGACGCTCGAGGCCTGCGCGTTCTGGCCTGCGCGTTCTGGCTTGTGCTCTGGCTTGTGCGTTCTCGCCTGTACCGTTCACCGTTTTTCTTGGTGTCTTTCATGTTGTCACAATAGTGAGAGCCCCATCACGTGGATTCGCCGACAAAGGTCGTCCTCCCTTTCGCCCGCCTGCAAATGAATCAGCCAAACTCGTCTACGCCACGCCATACCACCACCATCTCGACATGGGCCGCTTTGGAACTTTTTGGAATCCGGAAGACATGAGTCGAACGCCCTTTTCCCGTCCCACTTGGCCTCGAACTCTTCTTTCCAAACCGTGTTCTCGGGGTGGTGGATTTGTTTTGGGTACATGGTCGGGTCCGGACCAATGTTTCATAGTACCGAGCTTCTCAATCATGGGCACACACACACACACACGCACGCACGCACGCACGCCCACACGCACACGCACACATCTTTCTTGGGCCGAACAAAAAGAAGAGACTGCAGCCATGCTTGTTAGGGAATTTTTTTTTTTTTTCATCCAAACAATATTTCTGACTTTTTTTTCATTCTTCTTATTTTCGTCTTCCCCCTCTGATGCCACATCGGCAATGACGGCCCCCCATCATCGCTGTCATCCCCATCACCGACAGCTCATGATGCAGCCATAAGAATTAAAAAAAAAAGAAAAAAAAGTTCTTCCTCAGGAGGAGAAGGAACGAGACTGCCGAAGCACGTGTGGCACGCACAATGCACCGAGCCGAACCATACAGCAAACGGGGGGCCAAGCTAGATGCGTTGGGAGGCCGGCCGTCCGTCTTGTACCACAGGGGAGCAACGTTGAACAAGAAGAAGAAGAAGAATTAAAAAAGAAAGAAGCAAAGAAAATGCATTGCCAATCACAGCTGCCTGACTCACAGAGACTGCGAGCACCAGTCATCCCGTCTCTGCGTCGTCCGACCACGGTGTGCCATGTCGCTCTCCCATCACCACCATTACGGCGAGAGCTTTCAGGCCACGTCCAGAGAGACGGACTATTCACGCCTCCAGATGATATTGAAAATAGTACGTTACCTGGCATTGAATTCTCTGAGCAGGACCTGGAAGCTGGACAGTTTCTCAGGGGGTTTTTTTTTTTTTTTGCTTTCTCTCTTTTATCATGTTTGATAATCTACCTTTTTTTTATATTTTTTTATTTTCAATATGTGCGCGTGTCTGTCAGCGTGTGCGTGGTGGTTTTTTTGCTACCGTCTTTGCCCTTATCGTTACTCCCTCGTCTTCCCGAGGCTCAGGCTCTCTCACTTATACACGTGGACAGAAATCTCATCCTGGCCCTCGTCAATACCTCGATCCAGTGCTACGCCTGCCTTTGTCAGCACGACGGAGCGTTTCTGTCAGTGGATCATGGACGAGGAGCAGCTGTTTATGCTCAACATCATCGTTTTCCGGGGGACGATCCGCGACACGTCGCAGCAGCGGCGGCTCGGGCTCTGGTTTATTGGATGCCACGAGGCAGCGTGTCAGTTCTGCTTCCTGGTCAAGGGACCCTTTCGCCACCTCTACATCGACATCAAGCAAGACTGGGACCCGACGTGCACGGGCAGCATCCTGCCAGTGGTGGCGACGGGGAGGACGAAGCCCATCTCGGCCAACAAGCTGACGGAGCTCCTCAGCTCTGTGCCCATGGAGAACCAGAATGCCGAGTTCAACAACCAGCAATGGATCTGGGGCGCGCTGACGGCGCTGACGAGCGCCGGCTTCATAGACGCGGATCAGCGAGATCAGGGCTTCAACGAGATGCTCGACGTGATGCTCGACGGGTCGACAGACGAGTTGCGGAGGCCTGTCAGGCCTGATGACCGGCCCCCCGTCACTTGGTGAAGGGCGGGGAGGGGGCTCGGAACTGAGTTTCATCCTTCTTATTTTCTGTACCACTTTCGGTGTGGGTTCATCATTCGGGAGTGAGTGTAAAAAGGCGAGCGAGGGGGGAAATTCTTTGAGCAGGGGAAGGTTTCGAGCAGGCTCCTGCCCGCGATGGCGCACACACACACGGCGCATTCTGTCGGCCCAAGGTCTCGACTTTGTCCATGGTTATCAATTTTTTTTTCTGATTAGGTTTTTTGTCTTTTGCCTAGCCTGGCGGACACGACAGAACAGGATTCTTGAGAAGGGAGGGGATGGGGTGGTCGCACAACAGACGAAACAAGGCGGGCCACAGACTGCATGGCGATGGCGCATGAACCGGGCGACTTTTTTTTTTTCCTTCCCACAAGCCGAGTTCTTTTTTTCTTCTCCCCTCTGTCTTTTTTCCTTTTCATTCCCAAAGTTTGTACATTTCGGGGGTAGCTTATCGTCGTCGGCATCCCAGGTTTGGCATGGGTAGGGATAGAGATAGAGGCCATGGGTTATAACTATAGTCAATCCATCTTGGAAGGAGAAGAAACAAAAAGAGTCAAGACGCCACCTCGTATGTGCATCTGACGCCCCTTTTTTTTTCTGGTCCGTGTCGCCCGCCGTGTGCAACGAGTCTGGATGACGGCCAAGTACTAGGTACCTAGTAGGTATGTAATGTACACACGTATGTATATACATATGTACGTATCTACATACTTAAACGCCCACCCCCTGTTTTTGATTGACAAACCGACTTTTTAGAAAGATGACCTAAGATCCCGTCACTCTGACCTGAAAATCTAGATGTGACCTACAAGACTACCCCAAGAACCAACTAGACTTCTTGACTATTACTGAGCTCTGACCAGAAACAGAGGTGGCGCGCCATGAGGTACATATGCATCTTTGCATGTATGTATATATGTATGTATATATGTATGTATGTATATATGTATGTATATATGTATGTATGTATTCAGTGGCGGCGGGCGCTCCGATAGTCTTGTCCGCCCGTCAATGTTTTCCATCACTTCTCATTTTCTTTTTGTCTGTTGTCTTGAAATAAGTCTGTCTGTCTGTATGTATACACATACATACATATGTACGTACGGCTTACGGTACGAGCAAAACAACCTAGTTTGATTCGGAGGCCTTTATCTCTCCAAGCGGCAATACGCTGAGGTTTTCTACTTCTGTTTTTACTTATATTTAGTACATAAAATGAGGTATTTCATTGTAATTATTTATTGCTGCATTTTCTACCAAATTCCTTTTTTTGCACTCACATAATACACTTTTCACTTTCCTTGATCCCGCTCAATAACCTACCTGCACACCGGCATGTATCCGCCCCACTACAACCATCTCTGGTTTCCCTTCCTAACCTACGGAAGTACCCCCCCCACACACACACACACTGTGTCGCGTCCCAGCGAAAAAAAAAAAAAAAAAAAAAAAAAGAAAAGAGACAAGAGCCGGAGCTCAAACAGGCACAGAAGCCAACGCGCCTTTTTGACGTCTTGTGGTAAGGAATCTGTAATGGTGTTCAATGCACAATTCCGACGAACAAGGGTCTTATCCTGCACATGTGTGGGGGAGAAACGCACGTCTTTCTTTTTGCGGGGTGGCTTTTTGTTTTTTTTTGGGATGGGGGCATAACTCTTGTACGTGTATGCATGCATACATACATTTATACTCTTGTACAAACGCACATGTCACAAGTACCAAGATACCACTAGACTTGATTTGTTCACATTTTAGCTACATGGTCAATTGGTACCCAAGTCCAACAGTACATACGTAGTCGAATGCATGTACGTATGTGTGCACAAGTAGCTAGCTGGAATACAGCTGGTGTGGATGAAGTAAGATAGGGCAGGGATGTTCATACTTTCATGTGAGCCATGTCTTGGCGTCATGGACATGTCATTGTTTTTTTTTTCTTCACAACGCAGAATATACTTCACTTTTGGGGATGGGAGATGACGATTCTAGTGAGAACCGACGGTAGTAGTGAAAGCTTGTGATGGAAAAAAAAAAAAAAAAAAAGAAAGAAAGAAAGAAATGCCACGTTGGCAGCTTACACCAGTATGATGCTGGTATACTTTGCCCACACGGGCAAAGGCGACGACAGACACAGATGGTGTTTGTTGATGGCCGCTGACAAGTCATAAGTTTTGGGATCTTCAGTCCTCTTCATGGTGTTCATCCTGCATCTGCAGTCAGAAAGGGCAGTACAGTCATGGAGCTGGGGCTCGGGCTCAGAGACTGGGTACACACACATACACTGACTGGCTGACTGACTGGCTGACTGACTGGCTGTCCTTTTCCACCTCGCCTCGCACTTTGCCGTTGTACGCCCACTCGGGGATTTCCATGACAAGACTCGGCTGGCTGCTTCTGTATCCCGACGCCGTGCTGAGGTCGTGACAGAATCCATGCCAACAGCAAGCTGCCCCAGAACGCACCTTGGTGACAGTCGCTCAGGTTTCTTCACTTCTTTCATCATCTTCATCATCCACGAGAACTGATGGCCGTCAGTCGCCGGCATCGTACCGACGACCGGAACCCCACAACTTGTTGTCTAGCCGCTCTTCTCTTGCCCGACGCTACATTGGGTGAATTCGCGCCCCATCGCGCCCCAAAACACCTTCTAATCACATCACAACCTTGGAAAAATGAAAATCGCCGACCAGAGGGGTCGTGCGAGTCGTAAAGAGGTCCACTCTGTACACGTGAAAGCAGCGGCCAGCAGGAGAGCGTCACAGAATCTCTGAAGCAGCAGCGGGAGGTGGAAACTTGGACCGAGGGTTGAGCGTTGGCGCCTGACGCCTGACGCCTGACGCCTGACGCCTGACGCATCGAGAGATTCAGCGGAAGGGGGGGCAGTCGATTCGTAGCAGACGGCTTTATCTCGCCACTGGCTCTCTCTCTCTCTGAGAACCCTCTGAGGACTGATATTCGGACATATTTATACGCAATATTAGTACAAATCATTCGCGTGACATGTCCCGTCTGCGCACCCAAGCATGCTTGCTGATTAAGAGGCACCCTGGCAGTACATACCATCCAGGCATAAGCTGACAAGGGCACTTCCTTTTTAACCGAGGACATTTTGAGCAAGACTTCTGCAGAAATGATACGTTGCCTACCCTGGATTACAGTACGCACAATCTTGGTTCGAGGCTTCATGACTCATATCAAGTCTGACTGACTTGTACAAGAAGGGGCCCCGAAAGCCAATCTCGTCGTAACTGCATCGTTCCGGCTCCAGAGCCGCTCGGGTCTTTACATGACAAGACTCTTTATCCTGACTGGCTTGTTGCCGGCATCCTCCGGAGATGTTGTGATCGGGCTCGGGCTCGAGCGGTGCAGCCGGGTTCTGCTGTGTGACAGGAACTGTTGTCTGACCTCGTTGTATTCCAGGGCCAGATCTTCGACAAGAATGGCGAGGCAGTTCAGAGTGGTAAGCTCCTGCGTTCAGAGACCAAAGGTCAAGGCGGGAAATCGTGGAAAACTTGCATGGCCGTGCAGGGTTGTCTAGTCTGGTTCATCGCGGGTCGCCCTGGCCATGTTGATAGTGCCAACTGGCCGTTGATAGTGCCAACTGGCTCATAAGCCCACAGCAGTGTAGCTATCGAGACAGTCGTGCTTGACGGACCAAATTTTCGTCATGATTGTCTCCCAATCCTGCCAAGTATTCTCTACGGACGTCTAACGCGATTCCAACCGGTCCACGCCATACTCGCTTGGTCTGCCACAAGGCCGTCTCACAGTGCTGTCTCACAGTGCTGAGGGCGAGTACTGCAGTAACTGGTCTGAGGCCCAAAGGCGCAAAAGTTGTTCAAGACGGAAACGACGACGCCCTCCCGACAACATCACCATCGTGCACACGCACACACGCTCAGGCAGCTGGATCAAGGCGGCTCATCGTACACATGCTCGTCGCCTTGGACCTCTTCCAGCTGCTTCGTTGCCAACGTTTCATTGCGAATCTTGACCGGGTCCAGAGGCTCGGGCTTCCGCACAAGTAGTCGAGCGACACGGACCAGTTGATCCAACTGCGGTTGTTGAGTAAGATAGTCGCTGGTTCTGGTCTCGAGCTCGTCCATTTTTCTGAACTTGTCAACATCAACCTCGTATTCCAGCATCGGGTTGAAGCGGAAATACTCGACGTCGTAGCCTTTGAGAAACCGTTCAAAGGTGCGATGCTGATTCTCAACGTTGGCCATGAGATTCAGCATGTCCTGCACCTGTTTAAATAGTCTGCAGAGCAACAATCTGTGCCACCATGGCTTCCGAAGGTCTTCGAGTACTGGGTTAAGGGGGCTCGGCCCTTGGGCCGACTGGTTCAGACGACTCCTATTCTGTGGCTGCTGACTCGGCCCATTCGTCTGCTTTGTCATGCTATATCTTTGCGTGATTCCAGTACCTAGACTGACCACAACAGCGGGCGCACCGGGCGAATTTTCGCACAGCACCTGGCCGACTGGGTTGTTTTGCAGCAGACCTCCGTCCCAAAAGGTCAAGCCGTCGATGACTTGAGCCGGGAAATAAAAAGGTGCTGCCGATGTAGCTCTTGCTGCCTCGACAATGGAGCAAGGTACGTGGACCTGCTCGGGACCAGGGTGCCATGTTCGAAAATGAACGGCATTTCGTGTCTCCTTGATGGCCGAGCATACAAAACTAGGGCATGTTGGTAAACTTGCCTCGAGATTTCCCCAGTCCATGGGAAATTCCTCTCTTCACATGACTTACGATTTGCAATGATGCTCCACGTCAGGACGCTCCATCCGCGTGTCTCGGTGATAACCGCGCCCGGCCAAGACTCGAATGACGGCATTTTCCAATCTCGATCCACTGAACCATGGCTTGATGCGGGCAGTCTTCCAGGCTTTGCCCCCGAAACGGTCGAGGATGCTGGATTGAAATATCTCAGTCGACAATTCGTGAAACCTCTCTCGTGCCTCCCAAACCGGCATGTCCTGGAAAATATTAGTTTCCTAGCAAAATTTTCAAGGAAAGTCAAGACCAACGAGTCGAAAAAGCATGATTGCAATCAGACCGCCAGTGCTCGTGCCGCCCGTCATGTCGAAGTAGTCCTTGGGAAGAGGCAGGTCCTTCCTGCTCTCGTCCTTATCCCAATCTTTTTGGAGTACCAGTTCTTGTTCATCATTGACGGCCTGAATGGCCTTCATGAGGGCTTGCAGTACTAAAAGACTGCAGACCCCGCGGACTCCCCCGCCGTCTACGTGTGGGCAACAAGACCCTTGTTATCATTCATTGCGTGTCGGCGTCTTGCTTGGGAAGAACCTTGTACTCACCCAAGGACAAGAGACGATGGCCCATGACTAGCGATTCGCGCTTTGGAGTACAGGAGAGTCTGATTAATCTGACCAAGCTCAAGAACATCTGATAATGCTCTTTGAGCTTGGGCATGAATGGCTCCCTGGACCCAGCCAAGAATTCCCGCCTCCCAGCATCATCTTTGAGCAGATTCGAAGTGATCAAATCAATATCATGGATCAGTTCAGTAGCTGTCAAACCTGCCGTGACTCGAGCAGGGATGAAGTGGTCTTTGATTTGGTTGACCTGCACCTCCACGTCGGCCAGTATTTCGAGAACTTCGTTTCCGGAATCGTAAATCTCACTCTGTAGATCGGTCTTGGGGAACCTCAAGGCAGCATCGAGATCTCTTCTGAAGTTTTTTGCGGCTATTCGAAAATTTCCAATACTGGCTCTGATTGACTTCACGTCTCTGATGAGTTCACTTTCATGCACGCAAGTAATTGGACCGTGTCGTTTTAACTTGAGAGCACAGTTTTGAGAGAAAGCTGTTGCGCGCGGCCTTCCAATCATGTTGAGTAACAAGGCCATGAGGTGTGGGTTGCGATGGCATGACAAGGATAAAAGAGGCCGAGCAGCCCGCAAAGACGTTGTTTCTGGGATCAAACTCTTCATCATGATTTGAGCCATCAAGGATTTTGGCGCCGTTTTTCGAGCTCCAGCTGTCGCTTCTATAACCTGGGTTGATGGTTGCCTGCTCAATTTTTTTTTGTAAGAAATTCAGTGCGGATAGACTTGTGTGAAGCCAGGTGCCGAATGACGTGAAAGCTTAAATTTTTCTCAGGTCACGACCAATTATTTTCTTCTCTTGGCTGAGATGTTCTGATCCGTTGAGGCTTGTTAGTTGGGGGGCCCTCAATTATGGTACTTGTGCTGTGTGCGACATCTTTGATCCACGCGGGCTATGGGGAGATTTGGGATGCGTTCAACTTGTGCTCTCAATGAATAGAAACCCAACACTCCATGATGTGAAAGAAAAGGGGCGAAAATAAGAGATACAGGTGGCATCATGAAGCAGGCTGAAAAGACTTTGACAAAAGGGTCAGTTACTTCCTGTGTATACTCAGCGAGAGTAAACTTCACGTCATCATAAAGGGGCTTGATCGTACTCTATCCTCTTAGAAAAAAAATCTGGACTTTGCCGGAACCAGACTCAAGCTGGATATGCGACTGAAGCGCCATGGCTTCTTGCTTTCGACTATTGTTTCGATAGAGATATCGAGTGCTCGACACTTCATCAGAGGCTCATGCTTTGGTCTCGAAGAATCGTCGTCATGGCGCACATCGTCGATCATGATTCGACATAGGCTGTGACCTCCCTCAGAGGTGCTTCCCCACTGCCAATACACGCGCCAATGACGATATGAAGGGGCAACGCGAGTGACTAGAATGTATTTATACGCCATTCAGGATTTTGTAAGAAATTGAATGTAGTCCCTGATACGTCTTTTGGCGGCGGCGCCATCTCCCAGCAGGGTGCGCTTACGTCGCGCTGACGAACGCCTGACAGGGAGTCAGTAGCCTGATGGCAACTGTTTCCGACGTGGGAATAGGAAGGGAACTTGATAAGAAGAACGGTTGCCGTTTGGGCTGTGAATGGTGGGCAAAGGCCCAAACTAACGACAAGCAACGCCACGTGCCCTACAGCTACTCCTTCCGCCCCCACCGCCGTGGCTAGCTAGATGCCGTTCTGGTTCCTGTTGACAAGATCAGGGAACAAGCTCGCCATTCGTGATTCGCTTTGAGTGCCGTGATCGGACACGTAAAACGAAGGGAAAAAGGGAGATTTGAAGAAGAAAGTAAACTGTCGACAAGTAGAAACGTGTCCTTGCGTGATTCATCATTGGCTAGCCCTTCTCTGCGCTTGCGATACGGTTGGCTGCGCCGAGCTAGGTTGGTGGCGTACTTGGCAGAAGCTAGCACGTACTGATCAGCCGTGGCGCACTCGGTCTTTGAACGCATATGAGGCAGCTTTGGAAGGAGATGGGTTATCGAGATTGAACCACGATAGTCGCTCCTTGACTTGTTTGTTTCCGATCGTGAGAGTCTTCAGCTTCAGCCTTGTCGCTGTTTTGAGTGTTGTGACTGGCTGAGCGCCACAGTCTCATTTGCTCTTATCATGCATGAATGATGATGCACTGGGAGATTGTGCTCTTTCGGGCACGAGGCTTCAACTCCAGCTCCAGCTTCTGTCGTGCTGCCAAATAACTCGTCGTTGTGGCTGGTCGAGTGCCATGGCTGCCACGAGTGAAAGGGTTGTGGGTTAGGTGTCAGGCTCTGACTCGCCTTTCTCACCTGATCCTCAAACGATAGCTGATTCGGATCACAGCTCGACTAACAAAGAGAAAATATTGCCCGTGTCTCTGTAATATTGGGAGCCATGCGCCACGTGGGCTTTGCGCCACGTGAATGCACGAGAGATCAGCAGTGGTTGGAGAGCGAAACAACACCGCGCCTTCATGATGACGGAAGGGCCTGCTTTTCACTCTACTTCGTTGTGCACCACGTCATTCCTGATATCCTCTCTTTCGCTGTACGCGAATATTCTTCGATCTGCCGGCCTCCTTCAGGGACTTTCACCCTGTGGGCATGGCATGCCGACGAGAAAATGCCGTCAGGCTTCCGAAAGCAGCCTTTGCGCGATCTAAATGGGTATGGTTGTCTCTAGCCTTTGCAACTCATTTCATTGAACGCTCGATCTGAATCCTCGTGCGAGGGAGCGGTCGAGTGCTGCGCATCCCTAGAGCTTGCATCGGAAAGGGGAATGATGTGTTTGGCGGCCGTGATCGCTTCTTGGAAAGCTGGAACAGATTGAGGGCTACTTTCCATGCCTTCTTCTCATCTTAGACACGAACGGGCCTCGTTTCACACTGCCCTGTCCTACGAAGCTCAGAGCATTCCAAAAAGCTTCAAGATGTTCCCACGTTGTTTGGTGCTGCATGAGCTCCTTCCATGCATGATCTAGAGCGCGGTCTGGTCATCTAATGTATGACCTCGCGGCCCGCCCGCTCCGAGCCGTAGAAGACAAAGGAAAGGAAAGGAAAGGAAAGGGAGGATACGTATTGCGCAGCGCTAAATGAGGTGCGGGAGGCTCCATCTTCGTGCAGCCTCGCGGACTTTCGTCCCGCTCATCCGTCAATGGAGAAGGCAAGGGCCATCAGAATATGAATGGAGTGAGCACAAGGTGCCACAGCGTCTCAATAGCTTCATTTGAATGTTACTCATGTTGCCCAAGGCGAGCAAAATGTCTTTGCGGGTTCTGGCGGAATCTCGGAAGTGAGGCCCATTGGCTCATGCTGCGCGCGGGATCAATCCGTCGCTGTGCAGCGTTGATGATGCCCAGATGATGGGACGGACTGTGAGATCGTGAAGGACTACCCCGTACTTGATGCAACCATTCGTGGTGTTGTCCCGCAACACTTATGCCAGCCATTTCTGTGAAAGATGGGCAGCTGGAGCTGAGAGTCTGAGACACTGGCCCGCCCATGGGCATTTGAATCCAGACTCTTGGGCTCTGTGGCGGCATTTCCAGTGGATCCCAAAAGAGCCATTATCTTCCGGGAAGCGGCGGGAAGCGGCGGGGGAAGCAATTCATCATCTGGCTCCTGGTGCCCTAGCTCATTCATGAATTCATTGAAGTTGTCGTCCAATGTTCCTCCATGGTGAACGATTTCATCGTGTTGTATCCATCGCATCCATCGGCTCCGCCTCGTGCAGCTCTCGGCAAGCCCCACCTACTCTCGAGCCATTGACGGCGGCAGGACTAGATCAGGGGACCGACTAGTAGTCGAGATCCTTCTTGACCAGGTTTATTGATCGTTAGTCTGCGCTACAACAACAGGAGCACTGAGGTACGGGAGCCGCAGCAGTTTTGCTTGTCGCGGCAAGACAGACCTGATTTGACATGTGACAGCTTTGCGGCAGGATCAAGCAGCCAAAGTCAGCAGCCAAACTGCTCAGACTTGCAGCAGCACGTGGGAAGCCGATCATTGGCGCTTTCGCGTATGGGACATGGCTCCCAACTGGACGGCAGGCAGCCGACACACCTCTAGATTCTCAGATGATGCAAAAGTGACCAAGTCATACTGGACGAGGCGGTCAGGAGCTCCATGTCGGACGCCAATGTGACAGCACGGAATTGGTCAGGATGAAATGAAATGCAGCGGTCAAGTAAGTACGCAGGTACGTACCCAGGTACTAGGTACCTAGTAGGGAAGGAATAGCTACGGTCGGCGCCAAGGACGGTGGATGCTCGGCTGCAATTGGCGCCCGTTGGTGGCTTGCCGCCTTCGCAACCGCCGCCGAGTGGGACTCATCTTAGGCAGGTACGTCGGGCTCTGCAATTGCCATTTGTAACGGTTGCTAGTTGATTCGTGCATTCACTGACACACAATAGGGGTAAAAAGTCAAGCTCCGGTTTTGATTTCCCTCGTCTCATTTGATGTCATTGCCGGCCCGACAAATGACCTGCTGACAGGCGCAAATCGAATCTCCTTCTCTTGTTACTACCAGTAGGTACCTGGGTACCTGGGTACCTGCCTCACTTCGTCGCTCCTTCCTGCTCACTCTCCGACACTCTGACACATGCTGCCACCTTTCAACTCACTTGCCAGCTCTTCTCAGTTACCAACTCAATCTTCCATCCTTTTTCCATCTTGCAGCCTTGCTTCCCCTTGGCATCCTGGCGGCTTCTCCCCCTTTTGATCAACCACATCTTCATTCATCGGGTGAAACACTGCAATTTCCAAAATCAACGCCAACCATCAGGTCCCTTCGCACCCCGTGCACATTACCTGCTGCCGCCGCTGAGCCTTTGTCGGCCAGCCCGCCGGTTTCACAGCCTACGCCAAGTTCAGCCAGCCACTAACAGTCTTGGTTCCAGACGTGCACCGACGCCGGGTCCCTGCCAATTGTCGCACACGCTCTCGTCCGTCTGCTTTTTTTTTGGTGCCGATTCGATTCATCAACCTGCCCGTGCGTCGCTTGGCTGCCACGGTCACGCAGCCCAGAAACCTCGTTTCCCAGGATTGAGGACCGTACTACCTTCCCCGTCCCATCTGGGCCGGGGCTGGGGCTGAGAAGAGACGAGTGTGACGAGACTCGAGTGCCACCAGATTGGTCGCGGGAGAAACTTCTATTGTGCTACTCCCTAGTCCCGTCAAAGAGCCTACGTGTAGCACATCGGCGCCCTCGGGTCTCGACGCCTCGTGTTTGATCTCAAATACGCAGCATCGTGGCAGCAGCAGTCCTCCTGACGAGGCTTTGGCACAGACAGCACAATCTCTCGCACCCGCCCACCCCCAAACCATGTCGAGCCCACCACTCGTCGATTCAGGCGAGACTCGTCCGTCTCGCCCGTGTTCCCCTTCCTCTCATCTGCCTCACCTGTCCAATCCGCCAGCGCCTTCCGCTTCTTGTGACAACGGCATCCACGGGCAAGATGCACCTTTTCCCCATCCCAGTCTCACCTCCCTTTCGCCTCCCTCCGGACCACACTTTGATCGTGTCTCGTCGGCCAGGCCCGCTGATGTTGACAGCACCGCCATTCCTCCTGACACGCTAACGCAGTCGCTCCCTACGTGTCCTTTTGTTCCCCCCGCTCCGACGCGCCAACAATCATCAAGTCACTTTGACGCCCTAGTGTACAAAGCTTCGAGGCAGTGCCGTACGCAACAAGAAATCATTGATGAAATGAGCCAAGCATGGTGCCAAGAGAGGACGGAAAAGACGATGCTGATATCCAGACTTCAAGATCACATCCAGTATTTGGAAGGGGAGATCAAGACTCTGAAAAACATGCCCCCTCATGATTTGGTTCCACGCAACGTGCACCAGTCTGGAATCGCCGCGCGAGACGAGAGCGAACGGACATCATTGTCTGGGCCGACCGAGACTGAGGAGGCTTGCTCTTTCCAAGCCGATCTCTACCGTTCGTCTCGTCGGGCAGACTTTACAAAGCAAGCACATACCGAGGTCCGGCAGTTGGCCACCGCAGACGCCTCGCCAGACTCTACCTCGGATGTGGTTAAACGTGTTTCGGTGATTGACGTTCAAGAACTCGATCCCGACTTGGACGGTATACCAATCAAAGTCAAAGCCCTTCGAAATCCAACCTTCGCGCTGCCTTCTACACACAATCGCGACGCGCCATCGTACACCCTCGCCCCCGGGAGGCGCATTGTTGGCTTTGAAATGACGGCAAGAGAGCCCACCGCCGACGACTCCTCGGTCTGCGAAGTCTCATCTCGGGAAGCTCAACCTGAATCTGCTCGTCCCTCTGGCCTGAGGACCGAAGGAAATTCGAAAGCAATTTTAGAAGCCAGCGAAGCCAAGCGCTTGACGATGCACGCCGGGCACACACCGAATCACTCCATCTCCATTCTCCCCACCATGACCGCGGCGGAACCTGCAACAGAGCGCAGCTCAACGGGCCCCCCAACCTCGGAGGCGAGAGCCCATCTTCTCGGCGACTTTGTCTCGCCAGACCAGAGCGGCTTTGCCTCTCCCATGCTGGAGATTCCATCTCCTCCAAGGGAGAGCAACATGGGGTTGCAGGTCGACGGGGAAAATCCAGATGCGGGCCCGTCCCAAGGAAAGCTTGATGAAGAGGAGCCCGAAACCAGCTTCGAGGCAGCCGATGACGTTCCCCTGAAAGGTCCACTCATGATTAAGAACATTCCGGCGCAGGACGAGCTATTCTGGGCTAAGGTGGACGAACAGCTGCGATCTGGTCGAGGCCAAGATGCACTGCCCAAGGTACTCCAGTCTCCCCCAATCGAGTCTGGACCGTTGCCAGCTTCGGAGAGCACATTTCGTCGACTGTACGAAGACGAACCAGAAGCGTCTGGCGCTCAACGTGACAGCGATGATGAAGAAGGAAAAGAAGAGAGCTCTCCTGGCGAGGACGACGTTCCTCTCAAGCTCAGGAACACTTCCAACTTCGGAGCGCCGTTTGGCAGCACGCGAAAGGGGCAACGACAAGATGGCGGTTGAGAGCATCAAGTTGAGCCTCCGGTTCGTTGACCGTCAAACTCGCTCACACTCTCAAATTACTTCCATGGCCCCGGTTTTTTTCTACCTTTTCTTGTTTTCAAATTTTAGCGGAAAATGCACATTATACCCCTTCCATTTCTTTGCATTTGCATCAATTTTTTTTTTGGCAGCAGCAGCAGACCGTGGTGGACGGCTGGCTGCGGATTAGCGAGAAACCTTGTCTGTAAACACCTGGCGTGACATTGGCATATGAAACTGGCATGACGTGGGCGTTACTGCATTCGTATACTGGGGTCTTGCGATCCCAGATCAATACATTTACATAGAACATCAATAAATGATGATTATTCTGAAAAGGCTCGGGATTTGCAGGCATATTTCGCTGGGCATTCACGGAATTTTGCTATGAAGATAGGTACAAACCGCACTTTGACGTCATTCATCTTCTGTCGCCTTTAGACCGGATGCTTGCGCATGTCTGAGAAAAGTCAGAAAAAAAATTGAAGGAAAAAAAAAACTCCGTTCCGCACAAAGCAAAGGAAAGCCTGTGTGTAGGATATCTTCTTTTTCCTCTTTCTTTTTTCTCTTCTTTGGGAGGGCATCTCAGACGCCCATGGTAAAGTCGTGTTCGATGCCAGGCGTGACACTCGCCATGAACTAAGAGGCAAGATGGGTCAGCAAGACGACGGATGCCTCCATTTTGTTCTTGTGTTGGTGCAGGTGCAAAAGTAAGTACCAAAAGGGCAAACAAACCTTGAGGAAGACGACGAGATACTGATCGACGCGAATGGCGACCTCGTGCTCGTCAATGTTGGCCGCTTCAACCTCTTCCCACTCATCCTTGTCGGCTGCCTCTTGTGCGCTCCTGACATCGAGCTTGGCGACCTCGTCGACGAGCTGCTCCATGCCGGGATCGCTGCCGACAGCCTTGCCGGCGCGCAGCTTGTCCCGGCGGATGCGCAGGGCGGCGTCGGCCCGGTCGAGCAGCGTCTTCATGACGGAGGCGTGCTTGCAAGGGTGAACGCTGGCCATCTTGATTGTGTTTGCGAAGAAGGGAAAGTCCTCGAGCGTCACCGTCTTGTCCTTGTAGTCGCCAACAATGTCGTCCATCATGCTCTGTGGGGGCAGCGGTTGGCCGTTGGGCAAGTACCCGGATAGATAAAGGCGGGGGGTGCGGTAGTACGGCGAGTACATGATGTAGAGGGTATATGTTCGTCGTCCACTGGGTCGGGGAGAGAAGGGGCAAAGAGGCGAGAGTCAGCTGTCAGATGTGGAAAGGGGGATTGAAGAAAGAACGGGGGAAAACACAGGGGAAATAGAGTGGGATTGGAAGAGAAGACAGGTCAGGGGAAAAGAGGACAGGCGTACCTGTTTCTGGACTCGGCTCCCGAGTCTCGAATAATGGCATCCTCGTCATCCTCTTCCTCCATGTCGGGAATTTCATCTTCCTCCGTAATATCTGTCAGGTTGCCGGCATCGTCAACGGCCCGCACATCCCTCGCCTTGAGGGACTGGGAACTAGCCAGGCCGGCGGTCCTCAGCCAGCCGCCGCCGTCATCATCGTCGTTTTTGAAGTCATCGCCGTCGTTGACGACGGCCTCCTCGTGGCCCGCGTCCCCGGCGAAGTCGTCGTTCAGCCTCCTGTGGCAGGGCACGTTGCGCGTCACCAGGTATTGCTTCCCCGAAGGCAGGAAGCCGACGCGCTGGCTGGGCGTGTCGGCGTCGCTCCACGACCACGTCGGGAACTTGTACACGAGGTAGTCGCCCGCGGCGACGAACTCTTCCGGCGTGACTTGTCCGGTCTGGCGAAAGGTCGAGTTGTGCGAGACGGGCGTATACCGGTCCCTTAGAGTATTGACGGTGGACCGTATATAGTTCATGATGGAGGGGGGAGCAGCGCTCCTTTTGTTATTTTCGTTGAGGGAAAGCAGCCTCGGGATATTTTCAAGGAAAGAGAAAGAAGGAGACGGGGCAAAGGGATTTGGTGTTGTGTCGAAGCCGGGTCCCTGCTTCGTCTGGGTCTCTAGGGAGGACAAATGATGGGGAGGGGATGTGGGCAGCACGAGCTGGACAGTTGATTTTGGAACGGAGCTGCAGCCTGGCGTGACACAGAGGGTAGATGTAATCACATGGCGGGGGTGGCGGGTGTGGCGGGTGTGGCGGGTGAGCAAGCCAGCCCTAGATGGTTTTTTTGTGGATGCTGTGACATACATTCAGCAGGACGATACGGGTCATGAGGCAGAAGCATGGCACCAGTCGTTTTCTCCCATGCTCATGTTGAGTCGGGGCGACTCGCGACCCTGGTGGAAGCTACATGTTGCATATTGTTTTAGTTTCAAAAAAATTTTTAATCTTAGTTTCGGCGTGACGTAATCTACATATTGCATATTACAGATTTTTGAAGCGGCACAGTACAGCCCCCCAAAAAGTTGGCCGTTGACGCCGCTCAGCAATCCGTCATGTTGTAGTCCTGGTACTCGGACGTCCATTTGGCAGGCGTGTTGTCGTTGGCACGGCCAAACTTGTCCAACTTGCCGTCCGCCTTCATCTTCTTCTTCTCCAGTGCCACCGGGCCAAGACCCCATCTTCTTGGGTACAGGTCGCGCTCCATGATGCATCGCTTCACCTTGGCGACGACACCGTGATCGCACGTAGACAGCTCGACGGTAGACATTTGCGCGATCCCGAGAGCAATGGCCTCGCCCTTTGTCGTCATCAAAACAACTTCCTCGTGATGCTCAATGCCAGCCTCTGTGAACAAATAAATCGTCAGTATTGGGTTCCCTCACGCGGCAGTAGGAGACGTATAGAGCACGGGACCGTACGCACCATATCTCAAAAGACCGGGGAGCATAAGCTTGGCGCCGTAGCACACAGCGTTGACGGCGCTGTCCTTGACCACGAGCCGCTTGTACGAGGTCAGCAGAGTCTCGAGAGGGGAAATGACCTTGCGGAGGTAGGATTCATCGCGCGTGTTGTCCATGGTCCACTGGGCGTCAAGAACGTCGTGCAGAGTCACCATCTGCTTCGTCTCGTCCATGGCACCACTCCGCACACGACGGAGCTCCTGCATGTGAGCACCGACGCCGAGGAGGAGACCCAGATGGACGCAGAGGGTACGAATGTAGGTGCCGGCTTCGCAGCTGACCCAGAAAACACCAAGGTGCCGCTCGTTGTCGAACTCGATCAACTTGCTCTCGTGAATGGTTCGGATGCGGAGCTGGCGCTTGACGGCAGAGATCAGGGGAGGCCGCTGGAACAGAGCGCCCGTCAGGGTCTCGAGGGCGCGGGCGAGCTGGGCCTGACCGCCGGGCAGCTTGTCGTGGAGGCGGATGACGCACACGTATTCCTTTCCGGCACCTTGCTGGGACTTGACGAGGCGGGTGGCGCGATCGATGCAGACGATCAAGCATCCAGTCACCTTGGGGTCGAGGGTGCCGCTGTGTCCCGTCTTCTCGACACTATTTCACCGGAGGGCTCAGTCAGCTGGGCTTGGATCCAAAGGTCGTCAAGCTACGGGCGAGCTTGGAAAAGGGGACAAGCGACGAACCGAAGCATGCGCTTGACCCACGAAACGACTTCGTGGCTGGAAGGATTAGACGGCTTGTCGAGATTGATGACACCGGAGCTCACGTAGGACTTGATGTCCCGCTTCAACGGAGAGCAGCCATTGGGAATGGGTGTGAAGTGGCCGGTTCGGACAAGCACTGCCAGGGACAACTGTTAGCCTGACTTGAAGACTCAAGTCTCTCGCGCGTAGCTTCTTGACTTGAAGTCCACCTGAGATGTCCATTGCTTACGTTTGTTGTAGTTCTTGAGGAGTAGAGGCCATGAGCTCGTGTCAATGGCAGGCGTCACGGCCTGCGGCTTGATGGCGTACTCCTCCTCCACCTTGGTGCTCTGAACGACGTCCATCGCGATGAGTCAGTTACAATTCTCAATTTGGCCGTGACCATGCGGCGATGCGGCGATGCGCACACGTATGCGGGCGGCTGGCCGAGGGCGGCGTGCTTGCAGAATTGCGGTGGTGGTGACGGCGATGGGTTTTGAAAGCTTTAATTTTTTTTTCCTCTTTCTTTTTTTCCTTTTTTTTTTCTTTTTTTTTTTTTACCCTGACCACATTGTGGCTAGTGTTGAACTTATGCTCCAATTCTGTCCAGTCCCGCCACTCAGCTTTGTCTCTGCATTCAAACTCAAAGTGCAGTACGTACCCACACAACCACAGCCACTAGCCCACTAGCCCACTAGCCACATAAAAGTAGCGCGTAGTACTTGTACAGTGGTGGAAGTTAATGAATTTGAATACATATTCACAGATTTGATCTGAAATTGTTTCTCAAGAAAATGCGACCAAGGGGAAATTTCTCATGCGCTGCGTACTTCCGCGTCACTCCCAGCGTGATGCACAAAAAGGAAGTAGTCACGAGTCTTCGCCCTCTCGTGCAGCATGGTGTCCGCCAAGCGATTTTTTCGCCGCGGCGATGTTGGCAGGTCTTCCATAGCCTGGATGGCTCAACACGGGTGCTTCGTTTCTCGGTCTTTGGGGCTGAGACATGGTACCTCCTCCACCCTCACTTGTGCCAACCTCTTGCATTTCATATGCCTCCATCTTTGCTTTCCCCTTCTCATCCGACGCAGGACTCCATTGGTATGGTAAAGCTTCGCCCGCCGACGTGGTCCCGCTCCGATGAAGTCGGGTGAAGCCAGCCAACAGCGAACTCTCCTGAGCAGAAACAGGACTGTTGTATTGGCTCGAGTACGATGAGAGATTTCTTGGAAATGGCGTCCCGCTGCTGGCCGCCTCGGGAGAATCGTCCCAGCTCTGAGGGGGCTGTTGGCTCACGGGCGTGTCGTCCCAACCACGGAGAGGACGTTGGCTGAGCGGGGTGTCATCATGACCACGGAAGGGCTGAAGACCCTGCATTTGGTCCTCAGTCATTCCAAACTGTGACGTTTGTGCAGTTTGATTGCTGCGCAGGGCACGCAGATAGGCTCTTCGTCTTCGTTTGCCATTCCACACGATGCCGCAGCCGAGCAAAATGAGCACACCCACCAAGCTGCCCACAGCGATTCCAACCTTTGAACCGAGACTGAGAGATCCCTGATCGAGCGGCTCTTGGTTGACACTGTCTGTCGAGATTGGTGTCGTAATCTGCACTGTAGCAGTCGAGAATAATTCGCCTTCAAGGCCAAACAACAGGCCACCAGCCGGCTTTTGTTGGCAACCTGCCTGAAGAGCAATGATAACTGCCATGAAGAGAGCATGAGCGCGGCACAAAGTCAGAGCTGGAAAACATCCTCATGCTCACAGTTGGCCATGTACTGTCGACCTTCTACTTGAAGACACTCGGTACAGCCTTGGAGATCAAGGGTGTCGGTGACTGGCCAGAGATCACAGTATTGGTAAGCGTCAAACTTGGTTGAGAGGTTCTTGAACTGGACGGCATCGGAGAACGGCCCGCATGCTTTACTGCAACACAGATGAGCGAGGGGGGGTCAACACGGTACAAGCGGGATGGAAGCATCTTACGATGTAATGCATGGGCTGTTGGCCACTTTGGGGTTTACAACGGGCACTTCCCCCCAGACACAGTAGGAGAGGGCATATCGGACATTGTCTGGTGTTCAGTGTCAATCAGCATCCAGAGTCCGGCGGCACAGGGATACAGTCAGAGTAAACATACAAAGCATTGCTTGGACGTCGCTGTCATTACCCTGATAAAATGGACTTCTTTTCTGGCAATCGACACACCCTCGGAATAATTGTCCCGTGGGATCTCTTGCGAAGGCGTCCTGAGCACACACGAGGTCGTCGGGTGATGTCGTTGAGAGGACGTTGCCGCAGCTGGTCGCACATGACGATCCCGACGGACAGAGGATCGCCCACGAAGTCGACAACAAGGCCAAGAAGGCGGCCAAATGGAGTAGCCACATGGTTCTGGTCTGAAAAAGCTAGTGTCTGACAGCTGCTGAGAGCCGTCTCGTACTGTGAATTGGCCTCGACGAGCCGGGCTCCTCCTGAGGTTCCGTATTCCGCAGCCGCTGATTTAAAGTCGAATTATTGCGGCAGGCGCATTGAATGCGTTCCGTGCCAAGCACCGGAATATTCACGAAAGTGTGTTGGTTCCAAAGACCTTCCATGAGATCCGGAATGTAGGAATCCAGCTTCGTTGGTTGTTGCCTGCCCAAGGGAAACGGAGACCATCTCATGCTCTTCAAAGAAGGGGGTCCAAAAAGTGACCGTCGCAATGAATCGTTGCGAGGAAAGTGCAACGGTAGGTCGGACCATGCAACTTGCAAATGCAGGCTGCTGGAGTCTGCAGGCAGAAAGTGGAGAGATATGCAAGGTCGGCGCTTCGAGAGCCACTCAACGCTCAGCACTGGAGTACGGGCTGGACCATCGTCCTGTCTTTCTTGCTGGCCCCCTGGCGCCTGTCGGCTTGGCACAGTCCTTGGCCCCCGTCTCTGCAGAGCGATGATGCAGGTCAATCAATGATACCTCCATGTCAAGACCCATGCCAAGAGTCTGGATTTGGAGAAGCCATTGCAGGCCAAAGATTTCGCAATCTTGTCCATGCGATTTATCCTATCTGCTTCAGCATTGTTGGACCAGCTCTGGTTAACAACGAAGGCTGCTGGAAACACGTAGAGACAGGAACAGGCAGGATGCTGTTAGATGTGAAAAGTTGGTTGCCAACAAAGCAATAAACCCCTCACGCTCGAAAGGCTCGAGTGGCTCGTGTTCCTCGAATAGGTTCAATTTGCTATCTGTATTGACATGAAAGTATTCTCCTAGCATCTCTTGTACCTGTCGTTTAAGTATTTGGCTCCAGCTTCTAGAGCGGAGCTCCAGATTCGGCCTCTTTCCTTGCCGGTGTCATATTGAGGAGAGGCCCGATCAGATCATTATATCTCGCACCATGTCATTTTGGACAACGGCAGTATTTAATTGGCCTGTGCTTCTCGTGCGAGGCGAGAGGGTTCTTTTCCTACTAGCCTTCTTTGACAAGTAGCGTTGTTATCGATGGCGATGGTACAGAGGGCGAATTCAGAAAGAGAGCATACTTCGCCGTGGACCAAAAGTATTTGTGTCTCAAAATACACCATTGTATGTTGAGTTTGAAGCAGTGTCGATGCTGACGGCGATGTTGCTACTGCTGAGATTTCTGAAGAAACCCAAATCCATGATATAATACGGTTGCAAAGAGCAAGAGCTTTCTTCAGGACACTCAATTCGGATGAGATTTGTTCCGACAGGGAACAAGGCAAGATTTCATGAGCTCGAGCTTGAGACAGAACCTACAAGTCATGTCCAAGCCGAGGATGGTCCAGTCCAGGATTGCTCAATGTTTTCATTGTCTGAGTGTAGCCGTGTTTCTTGCAGCAGTGGTTGAATCGTTGGCAGCCGGAGAATTTCCCTCTTGAGCATCATCTACTTGAGCACGTTGCACATCTGCAGCAATGGCTGCTTCGTTTCGGGGATCGACGAGCTCCGCAAAAGGTGCGTTGTCGGTGTCAACGACGAGCAAATCAGATGTGCCGCGGCCCAGGATGCCATATATTCGCACCTGTCCAGATTGTATGCCCAGAACAGCACTTGTACCAGCATATGTAGCTTCATCTTCTGAGCCGCAGCGGTTGGCAAAGACAACGATTACTTCTCGCTTTGACTCGGCGCGAATTATGGGCTCAAAGCGACCAACCCAGTACATCAAGGTGTCCAGGTCAGGTTGGCTGGGATTTCTGAGAAAAGTCTCAGCGGTCTCCCGTGTAAGCCAAGCCATGGATACAACGACTAGCCGGGCGCCGGACTGCAAGGCAAAATTCGAAAACTCAAACGCCTCCCACGGGGCCTCAAATTTGTAAGGGCTAAGTGCATCGTTGGTGCGGGTCAGTTGCGGAGTTGGGCCAAGGCTTTAGCAGAAAAGAAGGTTTGACTTACTTGAGATCCATACAGATGCCCATGACGGTAGCGCCAAGCCCGGGAATTCGCTGGTACAGGAAGCCGGATGGTCCTTCAAGTGCCCATGTCTCATCAGTGTAGTACAGGTGTGCCTTTCTGTAGTTTGCAATGACATCGCCATCCGAGTCTACTACCACAGCCGAGTTGTAATACTGAGGATCAGCCGGCCAGTCTTCGGAAACATCGACGGTTTCTGGATATCCTGCGATGACCACACAGTTGTGCTCAAGAGCCACAGCTTTCGCCCACAACGAGGTAATGCCCGTGCGTGAAAATTCAAGACAGGGGCTGATGTGTCGTAGGGATGAAAAATTGTAGCCTACGCACAGCAGTCAGCGTCAGCCCATGAATACGACATAAAATTGCCGCAGGTTACATTGGGGGCGGGCGAACGTTGGCAGGTGCGGATGAGAGCAGATGACAAGCGAGACAGGAGGACAGAGCGAGGCCAGCTCACCAGAG
Organism: Hypocrella siamensis; assembly: GCA_000731825.1. Classification (NCBI taxonomy): domain Eukaryota; kingdom Fungi; phylum Ascomycota; class Sordariomycetes; order Hypocreales; family Clavicipitaceae; genus Hypocrella; species Hypocrella siamensis. The sequence goes on from JMQE01000643.1 coordinate 27,409, forward strand.
AAAGCCAATTCTGGCAGAATAAGAAGATCGAGCTGCGCCAGCTGCTCAGGATCAGCTTGTTGAAGAATTTCATCGGCTTTGCTGATGTTGTCGTTGACATGCCCGACCTGGGTCGCAAATTGAAGGCAGCCGATTCTCATTTTGCCGTTTGGGAGCAGGCGCTCCCTGCAATCTTAGAGCATGAAGTAATCTGGTGGTCTAAAGCCCCAAGTCAAACATCGCGTGCTTCCCGAGAGATTGTCCTTTGGATGCTTCTGCGACCAAGAAACACAGGAATCACGGCAGCGGCAAAATCATGAGGCGAGAGTATCTGAAGATGGAGTCAGGTCAGACCGAGGGCGGTCTGGTCCAGGAGGTCGGTCTGGTCCAGGAGGTGTCTGGTTGGTGAGATTGCGCTGTGTGTCTGTGTACCAACCAAGATTGGGGCTCTGCGATTGTCACAGTGCGTGCACCACGGGCCACGGCCACGTCTACGAACGGCAGGCGCCCGCTCCAGTCAAACCTTCTCGGCACGTCAGCCGCCAATGAGATGCAATTGACCTCGTCTTCACGTCTTCACTCATAAATCGCTTGAGTCTCGAGCTGGCTGCTTGGTGTCAGCTACCTTTACCTTTCTACGAACGAGGCTTGATCTCAGTATCTGGAACCTGTCTACGAAGCTCGAACCAACAACAGACGTGCTTGGCCAAGTCCAGTGTCGTGTCCGTGCAAAGAAGCCTTGCTGGGCTGCAGTCGAGCGTTTTGTACATACTTGACACATATGAACGAATCCGGCGACCAGCGTCGTCGCCGTCCAGGGTCGTCAGGTTGCATCAATCATCGGTTAACCAAAACCAAGCCCTTGGACCCCATGTTGTCGCGGATGGGCCATCTGTATGCCATCGGCCCGCTTGGAGCCCTGCCGCTGCCGCTGCCGCTGGGGGAAGCGGCTGGGCAGGCGAGCAGGCGAGCTCGACTGCACATGGAGTCTCTTGCATCGAGCCACGCCGGCATGGGCGTCTAAATAACGCCCCTGGCCAATCTGACTGGCTCGACCATCCAGGTGGTCCGCCTCCACAGATGAATGAAAGTCACCCTGCTCGATATTGCATTGTAACCTTGCAGGCAGGACTGCCCGCCTTCTCTCTCCAACTATGTCCCAGTGACAGACCTGAAGTCTGACCAAATTTTCCCAAATGGGACGAAAATGTTGTTGGTTCTTGATCATGTAGTTTTACAGGCTGACAACTGTCCTCAAACGGGATCTTTTGCCACGGCTCGAAACCGCAAACATGGCCTGGCTTCCGCTGTGCCGTCCTCGTTCGACTCCACCATTCGACTCATCAGATGAACTCCAAGGATGGACCGGCTGTGCCTCCTTCTTATACCCTGAGCGAGTGCGAGCAGCTAGGCCTGGGTGATTTTGGCCCTTCAGCAGATTCATTGTGAATTATTCCCTCGGCCTCGGTCAGCACCCCTTTAGGGAAAGGGAAAACATGGGTACCAAGAACCAAGGCCTGCTGGCTACTTTGCTTTGTGTCCTCGGCCTCACCGTCGCTCTCCAGGTGACACCAGGCTCTCATTGCGCAGCCAAGTGTATAGACTCGCCCCAAGGGAATCCTTTCAACGCAGCGGATTCCACAACGACACCGGACGATATCACTTGCCGAGATGCTGACTATTCCATTACTGGAAAGGGCATCAAATTCAGGGCATGCCTCGAGTGCTTGCAAAACAGCAGCAAAGTCGACAAAACCGAATCCGACCTCAGGTGGTACGCATGTACGTGGAATCTGCAGCCTTGAAATCACCTGCTTCTTTGTGTAGATGACTCAATCAAGATATCAGATAATCTGCGGTATACCCTCAGTACCTGCCTCTATGGATTGCCGAAGGCGTTGCTGAACGGCACTGCAGCAGCTGAGTGCGATGAAGATGAAGCATGCCGTGGGTTGCGCGATCCTTTGACAGCTTCCGGTTTTGATGACAATTCCATCAACACCTGGGACTATTGCACGGCCGATAATGGACGCTTCATGGGACCAATGCTCTCTCCATGCTTGCGCTGCCTTCGAGGAGCCGAGGACGAATTTTTCTTGTCCAACTGTACGGTGATGGTCTACTCCAAGCCCAGCCAAAATTCCACGTGAGAGTGCAAGACGCTGACTTCTCGTAGTCATGACGGCACTTCGGGCAGGGTGTATTCAGCAACCTATGAATGGCAATGTTCTCAATTTGAGCGGAAGCGTCTTCACCAAAGGCGTTGTCACCATGAAGAGTCCCCCAGCCCATGATAGCGAAAGCCAGTCAAGCGGCAGTTTGTCAGCCAGTGCCATTGCTGGTATTTGTATAGGTGTCTTCTTGATCCTGTTCATAGCCGTCGCCTTGCTCATTCTTCACTTCCGCCGCGAGAGGGTATTCCGTGAGTGGGCGCATGGCCGATATTACCACGGCCATGCACTCCCGGAGACAAGCCCCGACCAAGGAACCCGAATGTCTCGGGAATACCGCCGCTATTACACTGGCAATGCCTTTGGCGAAAACCCCACGATGCCAGAACCATTGTCATGTGGAGAATGCTACGGCCGTGCAGATACCGGGCCTCGAGCGGCTTCGAGATATGTTGTGAATCAGAAGGGCAACGCCATTCCGAAACCTAACACGCTGCGAGGCAATACCGACGCCAATTGGGAAAAATATGCCGTCCGCGGTGTCTCGCAGCCTCCCGCAGCGAAGCAGATGAACCGACCTCGTACCCCGTCAACTCAGAGTCGGCCCAACACGCCCGACTCCTTCGCAGTTCGCGTGTATCAAGGTGCAGCGGAAGAATCGGCTCGATTCGCTGCTCAACGCCCTCCTTCTGTCCCACGAGCGCCCAAACCCAGAGATGCTGATACCATGAGACATTCGATCAAGCGTTTGATTCCGAAGTTCCCACTTTCGAAACTGGCCATGCCATTTACTTTGCTTGCTGGTAGGGGATCATCCAAGAGCAGTCAGGCACTGCATATCTCCACTCCGTTAGCGACCCATAATCCCCGGTTTCGCGAGATTCCCATGACTCATCCGCAGGGTGTGCCTAGGATGCGGCCTCCACACCTCTCAAGAGAAAGAGCAGAGCTGTCTTTGCGAAGCGTTGAGAGCGCACTTTATGGTTAATGAAGGCTTTTTTGTCTCATCTTGATACGCGTGATGGCTTCATGTGGACCACTTTGCTCGAGATGCGTCGTTGGTTTATGGTGCAAGCAATCTCCAGGGCCAAAATGGAGTACTAGCCACGTGCCGCCCAGGCTCGTGCCTAATCATGGATTCCGAAGGGACGTAGGTTAGTAGATAGTCATCAAGTCGCCCGTAGACCTGTCTCGCTGGCACTACATCGCGCACCAAGATTCAGATAGGCCTCGAGCTTGAACCCTGTGACACTCCGTTCTCTTCACGAACTCCATGAACAAATGAGTGTTTAACACGAGCGTAGATTTGACGAACACAGATTGATCATTCACAGGAATCTTCCATGAATCAGACCATATCTCGGAGTTCACATTTGCCATAGCTACTCCAAATCAGAAATGCCTCACCCCAGTCATTGTACAGGACCTCTTCTCCGCCACGCGTCTGGCAACTAGTAGGGGCCTCAAGACGGGGATCCAGCATTTTCGAGCCAATCAGTCAAGCTTCACGCCTACAGTCTTGGCTCGCGCTCGGGTATCGAGTACTCGCACGGCAAACAATGTTTTCAATCAAGACGGGAGTTAGACAATGAAAACACAACTTGTTCACGAATTCAACATGAGCGGCGGACCCCCATTCAAAGACTTCCTGTAGCCCCATTCGATCAACTTTATCAACGAACACTAAGAGAAAAGAAATGAAATGATCAGGCAAAGGTGAGAAGCGCGCTAAAGGCAGTTTCCCGATTTGAATCTTTGAACCTAAATAAGGGTAATAACTTTTTCTGTTCTCTTTGGTAATTGGCCAGGTCTGGCCGATCTCTTCGGTATTTGGTCGAGGGCTCTTTTCCAGGCTCCTTCCCTGCTTCTTAGGGCTCCTTCCTTGGCCCCGTTAGGCCCCTTCCTGGGCTGCAAAGCCCGTCAGGAAGACCCTCACGAAGCCGTCACAGAGCCCGTCATAGAGCCCGTTAGTAAGACCTCGTAGAGCCCGTCAGGATGCCATTGGGAGCGGAAGATAATATTCCAACTAGCTCTCCGCTTTGCCTGCCTCTAGGATGCCGATAAAATCGGCTGCATCCCGAGTGTTTTGATGCATGCCCAAGGGATGGGTGGCTGATGCGGCAGGACTCCAATTCGCAGACTCGGCACGTTGAGGGACGCTCTCCAGATGATGGCTGATGGCACGAGCTTTGCAATGACTATGTCGTGATGGCGAAGCCTCTCAACCAAGTCAATGCCACAGAGATTGCGCTGAATTCGAACACACCGATCATGAAACTTTCGCGGTTTTGATGTGGTCCAACAATTCAGGTTTGTCTGGCAGTCTGAATGGCTTGATCCAGGTACAATCAGCACTCTCCGCCACATAGAGCAGTTACTATGGGAATGAGAGGCTCGTCTCGTCTAATCATGGTCTCATTGGCGTCTTTCTGAATGTTTCTCCTTCTTTTTTAAATTCCTGTAAGAAATTGATCATACAAGCAAGCGTGCTCAGCCCAATCTATGTCCCTGGCCTCGTGTCCTCCAAGAGTCTGGCAGCGGACCACTGGAGGTATGGGCGCCCTGACTGCTGCTGCCTCCGCCAAGTCTGTTGCCAGAAGGTCTGCTTGGACCTCCTAGCCTTGCCTGAATGAATGATTCAACTGATCGGACAAGTTTTGAGACGATGATGGGTGTGGGTATAAGATTTCTTCCGCCGCCATAATTTGGCCAAGTCTTGGTCAAGAAGTCAAAGAGGTGCCCGGCAAATAATCCATGAAGCTGCAGGAGCAAGTTCATGGCTCCGCCGGGGAAGAGAAGATTGATGGCCAGCATCGCGTAGGGCATCAGTTGGGCAGGCATAGATATGAACATGTAGTTGACCTTGGCTCCACGCTGTTCTTGTGTCACAGTGTAGGCCATGGCCAAAATAAGGGCAGGCAAGAAGGTCATGAAACCAAAGCCTATGAAGTGATTGGTTACCTGAAGCTGAAGTCAGCCTTTGCTCCACTTGCTCCGTATGGACAAGATATCAATGGGCAACAAAAAAGACAGAAATGTAGGGCGCTTGAAAAACCACCCGAGTGAAATTGAATATCAAACGAGCCATCCATAAGTAAACCCACCATGCCTACACCGCGAAACAGTTCTTAATGCGAATGATGAACATGCTCGAAGTGCAGGGGTAATCTTCCTCATTTCCAGGAACCGTGATAGTAGTAGAGGCATTACACTATCCGGGCAGATATATGAGGTGTTTTTCAAGTCTATCGCCAGATGTGCATGGATGAAGGCGGTGCAAGAGCAAAATTGTGAACAAAAGCTTACCAGTATAGTTCCACAGACAAATATCAGGTACCAAACTAGGTCCTCCTTGCGTGGAAACCGAGGATTGCCAACTTCCATTTGGCTTAAATATGAGTATAAGAAATAGGTATCAAATAAGAGACCCAGGCCTGGAGTCGTTACAAAGAACGATGTAACGAGGCGCCATATTTGCGGTGGAAACCTCCATAGGAAGAAGGTGTGAAAGATGAAGTATTTGGCAGGAACGATACCCAGCACGACACCGGCGGATATGGCAAACGTGAATGTTGCGATGGTCCTACAACGAGCCACGGGTCAGCATCGAGCGAAGACCGCTTGAATATCCAAGTATGCGGCAAACTTTCTTACCTAGACATGGGAGGGAGCCGCAGGTAGTTTTCCATCGCAACATCCATGGTGAACACAGCAGTCGCTGAGCGGTTCAGGGCTCGGTCAAACGTGCGCCTGCTGAACAGGTGTCCAGTAGGCCAGGAAGAGGATCACAGGTGTGTAAAGCTCGCAATGGAATTCAACATTCGAGAAAATGCGACCCAAAGCGATGACGAGAAGAAGCTAGGCAAAAAGCACAAGCGTGGTCATCGGCAAAGATGCCGTGTCATCTTTGAGAATTGACGTAGAGAAAAGAATTCAATCGAATCTTCGTTGCCAGCTGTACACATGTTTGCTGCATTATGCGGACCCTCCGTATGCCAATAGACAGTGTTTGAGTGCGTTTAGCGAGGTCCGGTGGGGACTTGGGCTTGTTGCAAGCCAGCGCCAGAGCTACCCGGAAGCTTGATCGATGAAAGGGTTGGTCTTGGACCTCGTCATTCTCCACGACCAAACTCCAATATTGCTTACCAGAGTAGATTGTGCATTGGCTCATTTTCTCACTGCAGCTCAATGGTAGGCCAAAATCACGATCTTGCTCGGTTTTTACGTCTTGAGATGCATGCGCCGAGCTCCAAGTATCCTGCGCCATGAGAACACATGATCCGCTGAAAAACGAGGAGGCGCAGGACGCCGCTTGGGAAGCAGGAAAGGGAGCGCTGGTAGGAGCGGCGAAATGGGGCGCTGGTGCTGCTCTTCTCGGTGCCATTGGCTACGCATGTTCGCCAATCTACCGCGGCACAACTGTTCAATTCAAAGTGTAAGATGTCCATGGAGCGACACTATTCAAGATCAGACCTTGGCTCACTACCGGACCGTCACAGTTATCTCCAGATGTCTGGGATGGTGTTGGGTGGGATGATAGAGGCTGATTGGCGTCTACGGCAATATGAAAATCAGGTGCGGATGCAACGACGATGGATGAGAGAAAAGGCCAAATGGGATAGATATGAAGAAGAATTTGGAAAGAACGAAGGCAACAGGTAAAGCTTCAGCTGAGCTGTGAGGAATTCCGTAGTACATAATCTCCCTATATGTAGCCCATGGGTGAAGGAAGCCATCGGCCAGGGGATGGAAACTTGACAGGCTGCGAGCACAGCAGGTCAAAGACGACATCTAGTGCGCACACTCGCCCATTGGTTACGTAGCCTGCAATATTAGTTTAGGAAAATCTTGTTTTGCCAATCAATCGTCTGATTCCTACGTTATTGTACAATAATCAGGTCAGGCAATCTTCCGTTCCAAATGACAAAACCCCACCGACTCCAACGCCTTCAACATGCACCAATTTTCACTCTGTGGCCAGTTATTTCGCTGTCGTCTGGAATTTCTTTGGGTCCATGTTGATCTTGCACAATCGGACGACGCAGCCACTCAGCTGAAGCAGAGTCTGCACGCCTTCCAGAATCTTCATATGCGTGAAGCCAATTTCCTTGATGAACTCGAGTTTTGAGTGTTCGCTCAGCGTCGGTATCGTCTTGGTGACCTTGAACATGGTACTGATAATGTCGTGACTTGAGTAGCCCAAGTCCCAAAGCTCCCTCAGAGTATCCAGTGCTGAATCTACATTGCCCTCGTAGCATGCTTTCAGCATGGCCTGCACTTTGATAGGATGAGGCGAATCAACAACCTTGAAGACGTTATCGCCGGATACGAAACCGAATCCGGCAAAGGTCGATTGCAGGTTGTTGATGGCTTGACGCATATCGCCTTCGGCACTGAACACCAGGGCCGCAAGGCCATCGTCGCTGTATTCCACCTTCTCGGCCTCGATGATCTGAAGCAACCGCTTCACTACTTGGGCGTCTGACAGCTTGGCGTATCGAAGGATGGCACACCGCGATTGCAACGGTTCAATGATTTTGTTGGATTGGTTGCATGCAAAGGCAAAGCGCGTGGTGTTTGAGTAAATTTCCATGGTTCGACGAAGAGCTTGTTGTGCGCCAGATGTCATGCTGTCGGCCTCGTCGAGGATGACGAGCTTGTGTCTTCCGGGGGGCAATGTGACCTTCTTTTGCGCGAAGCCCTTGATTCGGTTCCGTACAACGTCGATTCCTGTATATATTCTTAGCAGATCATGTGGAGTAATGTATAAAGTAGCGGACCAACCTCGTTCATCACTTGCGTTCAATTCCAGTACTGCCTCCTTGTAAGATTCGCCTAGCAGCTGTCTTGCGAGACAAAGCACACTCGTCGTTTTCCCGATACCAGGCATTCCCGAGATGATAACATGAGGCATGTTACCCTCCTTGGCTATAATTTTCAACCGCTCGATTGTTTCTGTGTTGCCGACTACATCATCCAAGAACACGGGGCGATACTTTTCCACCCTAGGAGCGATGGGTTAGCATTGAATCAGCTCGAATAACGTGAGCTCGAGGGACACAAATTTACCATGGCAATTCGTAGTTTGGGGAGCCATTGGATGATGATGCTAGTGCTGCTTTCGACGCAGAGGTCGATGATTCGCCTTTCTCCTCGATTCTGGCAGCTGGCATCGCGGCGATAGTTTTTGCGTGTGAGTTGAGCAACCGGTCACTTTACGCGATTTTGGCGCGTCTCGGAACAGCAGGCGGGTTTTCTCGAGTTTGGTGGCGGCTTGCAACATGAGTGGGGCATTGTGCTCACTTCCAACTCGTCCCGCCAGCTACGGCCACTTTTTCTTCCACGCACCATGACCGTCAAGCCAGCAAACCCGCGAGCAAAAGATTCCGAGAACATCAGTCGGTGCAATCAATCGAAAGGAGGCGCAACGAGATACCCAATTTATTCTTCACTCTTCAGAACTTTACTCTTCAGAACAAAAGATTCTCGAGACTCTCCCTTCGACTCGGCGACGCGAGCATGGGTGTTGCGAAGAAAACCAGAAAATTTGGACAGGTAAAAATCACTTATCGATAAACATCATACCCAAAAAAAAAAAAAAACTCCTGTTGAAAGTTGGATCCCAATATAGGTAAAGCGAGTGATCGGTCAGCGCGACGCCAGATTGAAAGTCAACCAGCAAAAGGCCGAGATCGAAGCAAAGAAGAAAGACAAGAAAACCATCAATGGCGAGCTCATCCGCGAAGCGCCCCAGATGCCCAGCAACATGTTCTTCCAGCACAATACAGCCCTCGTCCCACCGTACAATGTCTTGGTAGATACCAACTTCCTCAGTCATACGATTCAGCGAAAGCTGTCATTACTAGAGTCGATGATGGATTGCCTTTATGCCAAGTGCAACCCAGTCATCACATCGTGCGTCATGTCTGAGCTGGAAAAACTCGGGCCCAAATACCGCTTGGCATTGCGAGTCGCCAGGGATGAACGGTGGACGCGGCTAGAATGCGATCACAAGGGCACATACGCAGACGACTGCCTAGTCGATAGAGTGAGCAAGAATAGGATATACATTGTGGGAACGAACGACAAGGCACTGAAGCAGAGGTTGCGAAAGATTCCGGGCGTGCCGCTGATGAGTGTGGCGAGAGGGAAATACGTGATCGAGAGACTACCTGACGCGCCCAATTCTTGAAGGGTTTGTGTTTCTGCAATAATGAATACCAAATGACGGATTGGACAATACTGGATTTTACCTCGAGCTTGGTTCGGAGACGAAGTAAATTTACTGATTTCGAATTGCTCGGTCAGGAGCCCCAAAGTCCGTAGAAAAGGGACGACAATGACCTCGGGACCCTGGCCTTGCGGATCGGAGCGAAACAAGGAGCGGGAGCGGGAGCGAGGCGCACAGCGAATGTGCATGTTTTGCTGCTGTTCGCATCGCAGCTCCAACGGCTCTCGTTGGCGCGATGATGAGGGCCTGGAGATAACACAAACCCCGAGCTGGCAGGTTCAGCGGGGGGGGACCCAAAAAGGCTAATGCAGCGCGAACGCCATGCTGTAATCCCCGCCGAGGCTTGCTCACGCCGCAACCCATTATTCCTCAGCAAACCATCAAAATGTACGCTGTAGTCCTCATCTCTTTCGTTTCTGACGTGAGGCCCCAAAACTTGCCGGGCGTGTCTCGCCTTGCCAACACTCACTTCGGTGCTACTGCGTCATCATGAGCTCAAGCCCCGGCGAGCCTGCGCCAGGCAGCAAGCCGGTGAAGAAGCGCATACGAGTCCTTCTCTCCTGCGCACCGTGCCGCAACTCGAAGCTGAAATGTGACCGCCAACAACCATGCAATCAATGCGAGAAGAAGGCGCGCGTAGACCAGTGTGTCTATGCACCCAAGCCAGCCAAGAAGAAGTCCGGTGCGACGAACGTGACGGCGCGGCTGAAGAGGTTGGAAGGCCTGGTGAGAAATATGATGGACAACGAGGATGGCGAATCGCACCCCCCGATCAACGGCAACGATGATGTGCCTTCGCTGCAAGGGCATGTCGTACGGGGAAAGAGGGGGACGTCGTACGTTGGGGCAACGCATTGTATGGCGATGCTGGAGGACGTGAGTTTTTCTGATCGTGTGCGCTTAGATTGGCTCGTATTATCCAACACAACGCTGACGTGAATGGAATGAATAGATTGAGGATTTGAAAATGTATTTTGGCGACTCGGATGAACAAGAAGAGGACGAGGGGTCGTCACCGGACAATCTGGATGTTTCTGAAATGATGTTGATGTCGAGGGGGTCACCAAGCAATCGCGATGAGCTTTTGGCACAGCTGCCCGAGCGACATGTAGTTGACCGGCTGATCACGAGATACTTCTCCTCGATGAGTCCTTCTCAACGTAGCTCTCTACCCATGCTTTCTTGTCCCCGCCATTGTCTATGTGCTTTTGACTCTTTGACTGACTTGCCCTTCTCCAGACATCATTCACAAACCAACGTTTTCAAAACAGGTAAGTTCCGCCCTCCCCCCTCCCTCCGCTCGTAAGCTACGTTGGTCCTGAAAGAATGTCAGTACTCCAAGTTCTGGCAGGATCCGAACTCGGCATCTACCCAGTGGCTGGCTCAAGTCTTCATGATGCTCGCCATGGGCACGTTTTTCAACAATCACACAGCGCCACACGAGCTGGGCGGCGACTCCCCCGTCCCCGTCTTCGACCGCATCAAGCACTACCGCTCCTGTGCTGGATGGGCACTCATCTCAAGCAAGTACACGCAACCCACGACAGCCACGCTTCCGGCATTCATGCTCTTCGTTGAGTCCCACTTTCTCTTCAACAGACCCTCCCAGATGAACTGCTACATCCTCTCTGGTGTGTGCATACGGCTCCTGCTGAAAATGGGTCTTCATCGCGACCCATCCAAGCTGGCAAACATCTCCCCCTTTGAAGGCGAGATGAGGAGGAGAATATGGAACATGGGTGTGCAGATCGAACTGCTCGTCTCCTTTCACATGGGTCTGCCGAGCATGCTGCAGGGTATCGAGACAGACACGCGCCTCGCCTCCAACCTCCAAGACGAGGACTTTGACGAGACCTCGGAATCCCTGCCGCCCGAACGGCCTGACAACCTTTACACGCACATGACATATCCCATCAATAAGACACGCGTACTCCGCGTCTTTGGCCAGATTGTACAGCAAGCTCACTCCTTGCGGCCACCTTCTTACGATACTACGCTGCACCTCGATAGCCTGCTGAAGGACACCAGGGCCCAATTACCAAGCTTTATGGCGGTACGGCCTCTGGATGAATGCGTTGGCGAGGCGCCTGTCCTGCTGACCCAGCGATTCGGCCTCAGCGCTGTATACAACAAATGTCGCTGCGTGCTGCATAGGCGATATCTCGCAGAAGCAATTCCCATCCCGGAGCATAATTACTCTCGCCAGCAGTGCCTGGAAGCTGCGCTGACGCTTCTGGACCAGCAAGACAAAATTTGCACGGCGTCGAAGCCGGGCGGCATACTGGGCAATACGGCGTGGCTCTTGTCCTCGCTCGCCGTGCATGACTACTTGCTCGCAGCCATGATTCTGTACTTGTTCGTCTCTAACGAGCGGTACCCCGATCCAGAAGCTGGCTTCGACTTTGAAGGCAGGAAACCCTCCAAGTCCGAGTTGAAAGCCATCCTGAAGCGCTCGTGGGAGATTTGGACAGAAGTATCTGACGACATGGCTGAACTGAGGAAGACGGCGGACATGTTGGCGGCCATGCTGGCCAGGCTAGGAGATGCCGTCGGAGGGCGAGGCGACGTTGTCGACTCTTTTGCGAAGGACGACCCAGCGGACAACCGCTTCAACCCAGCGCCTTCGTCCACAACTTCAGGTCCGCAAACGGCGACTGACGGTTCGGGCGAACCGGACTTATTATCATCGTTTGGACTGTCAGGTATGAGCTCGACGAGTATTTGTACCTGTGATGTGGCTCCATGCCTCCAACAACAAACCGAAGTGCGATTTGAGAAGCAAGTGCTGACTGACACCTTTTGGACACACAGGAAGCTCAACGGCTGGTTTGACGCCATTCTCCATGGGACAAGAAAGCAGCGCTGCAGCAGCAACGGACCTTCCATCAGCAATTGCAGCCTCAGGGGCTGATTTCTCATCCAATTTCAATTTTGACAATTCTTGGATGCAACCTGCAGGGGACATGGACTGGGTAGGTCCTCTGCCACAAAAAACACGCACTCTTCGCCCCCGTCTCTCCCTTGTCTCCCCCTGTCCTTTCCCCAACCCTTTTATTTGCACTCTTCTCCCCCCCCTCTTTACACGTGGCCAGTTTTTGACTCAAGTTCTTACTGATCCCTTGCCGGCCGACAGAGATTCCTCGACGTCTCCCTCGCCAATGTACATTCTGCCGCCGTAACTGACGGGCCCGGTTCGACGTGGATAGAGAAGCTTCAGCTAGATGACTTGAGCATGATGGGGTCCGGGCCCGCGGCATGGGGTCAGACGTTTGGGGAGTAGATTGTCACGAGGAACCTGCTGGTTTGAGAGAAGAATGCGACACTGCTATCTCTGTTGGTGAGTCGAAATCCGTTTGTCCATGTGTCCATGTATACGTACCTAGGTATGTAGGTACATACATGGGTGATTCACATATAGACCCAACATGTTGGTTTGGTTTACTACAAAATTAATTCACTTCCGAGACGGGCACGTAACAAAAAGCCCAATTGCTCGTGATTATGCCGAGTCCGTTGATTGACGTCAGTCAATCCGTGGCGTTTGAAGCTTTTCCTTTTTTTTTTTTTTTTTTTTTTTTTT
>JMQE01000654.1:0-40123 GCA_000731825.1 Hypocrella siamensis
CCGGAGTGAGCCAGTCGCGGCACGAATCTGGCTCGGGAGGAGGGGGGGGGGGGCAACGAAATGCTTGCCGCCAGCCCAACGTCTTATCCAGTGTGCGCGGCAAGGACGAAGCGTTTCCCCGCATTGAGATGCTACGTTTGCTGCCAACGGTTATCGCGTTGAATAACCCTGTCGACTCTGACAACCTAACCCTGATTTACTCGTGACACGCTGTAATTGGGTACGTATTAGGTAGGCAGGTAGGTTAAATAGATAGGTAGGTTAGGCAGATGATGAGGCGGCAGTGTCGTCTGTACTCATGGCACATTCCACGATCGCCGATAAGCGCTAGGCCAGGCCATCCCATCTCACATCAGACACTCACTTACTCATTCACTCACTCGCTCACACCTGTCGTGCATGATTTCGTCATTGTGACCCTGCAATCGGCGTAGCGTCGGCACAGGCTGGAACCTCGGGCGGCTATCTTGTAAAGCACCGATGCTGGCACGACACGACGAGAAGAGGCTGAGTTAGCCAGAGTCGGTATTTCAGTCCATCAGCCTTTTCATCGTGCAGCCATTTTGTCGAGAGCAGCCCTCACACCTACCGACTCTCGTGTCAAGAAAACCATTTGTTTCTTATAGATTCTAGGCAAGGAGAAGATAGAAGCTGCCGACATGTCTGCCGGAGCTGCCGTGGCCAAAGAAGGCCTCGTCATTCCCGTAAGACGGACGGGCTTTAGGAAAGCAATACCCATGTTTTGGAAGCCACCAGCTGACGACCAACCTCTAGCTCATTGACTTTTCACAGTTCCTCACCGGCGCCCCCGGCGAGCGCCAAGCCACGGCCGACGCCGTCCTTCACGGTTTCCAGACCGCCGGCTTCGTCTACCTCAAGAACCACCCGATCCCGGGCGACGTGCTGCGGCGCATCTTCTCTCGCTCGGCCGACTTCTTCGCGCTCGACGCCGAGGCCAAGCTCAAGATCAAATGGACCACGCCGGAAGCTAACCGGGGTTACTCGTCGCCGGGGCGGGAAAAGGTGACACAGCTGCTCGACTCGGCCGAGGTGGACAAGGTGCGGACGGCGGCGCCCGACCTCAAGGAGTCGCTCGAGATTGGGCGCGAAAACGTGCCAGAGTACCCGAACCGGTGGCCCGACGAGGCCCAGACGGAGAAGCTGGGCGGCTTCCGGGCCGACATGCTGGCCTTTTTCGACATGTGTCACCGGCTGCATGTCGAGCTGATGCGGGCCATTGCGCTGGGCATGAGGCTCGACGAGGCCTTTTTTGACGGCTTCGTCGACGCTGCCGACCACACGCTGCGTCTGCTGCACTATCCAGGGGTCAGGGCCGACGTGTTTCGCGCCAACCCGGGCCAGGTCCGGGCCGGAGAACACAGCGTAAGTTGACCATCAGACTTGATCAGCCTTGATCAGCCTTGCCCTTTGTTGTTTGTCTCGTCGAGTTTTTGACAGAGGAGTGCTGTGCGTGTGCGTGTCTGTGTCTGTGGAAAAGAATGTTTGAAACCTTTTGCAAGAACAAGGACAAGAACAAAACAAGAAGAATATAAAAAACGGCTCATCCTTCCCCCCCTGTCCCAGGACTACGGAGCCATCACGCTCCTCTTCCAAGACTCTCGCGGCGGGCTGCAGGTCAAAGCCCCGACGGGCGAATTTGTCGACGCGACGCCCATCCCCGATACCATTGTCGTCAACGCCGGCGACCTGCTGGCCCGATGGAGCAACGACACCATCAAGAGCACCGTGCACCGCGTCGTCGAGCCGTCGCGCAACGACAACGACGAGCATCCTCCTCGCTATAGCATCGCGTACGTTTGGCCAATGTTCTGGTCTGATTTTCCCACGAGAGCCCCGCTGACCTTTTCTTCACCCCCCTCCCGCCTTCTCTTTCAGGTACTTTTGCAATCCCAACGACGAGGCCTTCATCGAGACACTGCCGGGGACGTACGAGGCCGAGAGCGACAAGAAGTACAGCGGCGTTCGGACCTTTGATTACTTGGTGCAGAGGCTCACGGCGACGTACTAGCTAGCTTGCGGGAAGGTCCAACACGTTTTCGATGCCATGATGCATCGACTGCTGTGGATTTGCCTAGTATCAAGTGTGAAAGTAGACCTAGTTCAGTTCTGAAGCTGGCTTAAATCCATCCACTGAAAAGGGGGGAAACAACTCCTTTTCCCTCTTTGACTGGTGTTTTTTTTTTGGCAGTTCTCCCGTATCTACTCTTTTCGTACTGTCCCGTCACGTCGAAAATGTTGACTGCCATGAAAAAAAGGCGTGAGCATCGCCCACTTAACACATACCTGGGAATTAACCAACTGGTCAAAGCTCTCCATGTCGTTGATTGTAAAGCCGTCGACCTGTTCAGACGCGAATCTATCCATTAACCACCCCGGGCGGTCTAAAAATAATCATTCCCAAGTCATGACCCATTGTTATTCTTCTATTCCCAACCCAAAAAGCAGGCAGAAACCACACCGACGTCATTCGTACTCCCCTGCAACACCTCAAATAATTCCCATCACGCGCCCCACAGAATCACCTCAACCTGCTCGTCACATCGCGACGTCTTCACCCTACCCCCCAAACGTCAGCCATGGCCGCCAAGTCCAACCTCCAGACGAGCTATCTCCTGCTCTACAACTTCGCGTCCGCCGTCGCCTGGAGCGTCGTGCTCGGCCGCACCCTTGGCGTCGCCTACCTCCGCGGACCGGCAGCTGTCTACGCCGCCGTCGGCACCTGGACCAAGTGGACGCAGACGGCGGCCGTCTTGGAAATCCTGCACTCAGTGCTCGGTGCGGGCCAAACTTCCTTCTCCAAGCCAAGGACCAAGAAGAAGCACAAGTAGCTGACCATTTCCTCCCCACAGGCATCGTTCGCGCCCCTCTCGTCACCACCGCCATGCAAGTCTCGTCCCGCCTCCTGCTCGTCTGGCCCATTGTCAACGCGACGCCCCAGCTCGCCACATCGCCCTTTTACTCGTCCATGCTGATAGCCTGGTCCGTCACCGAGGTCATTCGGTACTCGTACTTTGTTCTCTCCCTCGCCGGCGCCCTGCCCGCCTGGTTCGTCCGCCTGCGCTACTCGACCTTTTACCTGCTCTATCCGCTAGGCATCACGAGCGAGTGCGTCCTCGTGTATGGCGCGACGAGGAGGACGAGGCCTGGCCCGGAGCTATATGCCTTGTATGCCGTTTTGGCCATTTATGTTCCTGGTATCTCGCCCCCCTTCTCCCTCTATTTTTTTAATTTTTTAATTTTTTTATTTTGAAAAAGGGCCTGTGCCATCAGAACTGACCGACGGCGATACGCAGGCTCCTACGTCCTGTTCACGCACATGATCAAGCAGCGTGCAAAGGTCCTGCGGTCTCTCAAGGCTGACAGTGCCAAGGCAGAGTAGGCAGACGTTCCGATGGAGAGGCAGGACCAAAGTGATGCCGGTTTCAAAGGCAATGATGAGCAGCAAAGAGTAACAGACAAGGACGAGTCGAGAGTTGGAAACAACGAAAAGGGAATTTGTTGGAGAGGCAGGACCGGATCAAGGTGAGGCCGGCTTCACTGGTAATGATGACGAATATACAACAGCAAGAAAAGGCCAAGTCAAGAGGTGGAATCAACGTGGAGGGAAAGATAGATACAACAGCATCTCCATCACGATTAATAGGTAATCACTCATCTTCGTACATGTTTCCCACACCTACAAGGCCGTCTCTGCATTGGCAAGCTCGTTTGAGCTCCCTTGATACCACTCGTTCTGTGACCACTGCGCAATCAATTCGGCCGCGTCGTGGGTCAGCTTCTCATAACCCGGGTTTTGCTTGGGCTCAAACATGGCTGGACCACCCGCGTCAGTGATGCCCTGATTGTGAGGAGGTAACCAGGGGGGAAGGGGGCGAGAGGGAGAAAGAACAAAGGCGTAAGAGAGGTGAAGAGAGAGAGAGAGAGAGAGAGAGAGCGAGAGAAAAAGTCACCTACTCATGTGTGCCAAAGTCTCATCAGTCGCCACATCATTCACGGCTTCCTTCCACGCCCCCGCCTCCATCGTCTTGGGCAGATTGCAAAAGGTCCTGTCCTTGCCCAGCACGGTGCCAACCACGCCGCCCTTCTTTTCCGCCGCCGCCCTGCCCAGACGCGTGTACAGGTTCGCGAAGCCGACGTCCATTTCCCTCTGCAGCCGCACCATGCACGTCACGCGCTTCTTGAGCTCCTCGGCACGCGCCAGGCAGCCGACGAACTCGAGGTGGGAAGACGCCCAGGTCCATCCTTCGGTGATTTGGTCGCGATTCATCCAGGCTGCCGCTCCGCCCGCGGCCACGGCGCCCGCGGCACCAGCAAAGACGGCCATCTTGCCCCATGTACCCCAGCCCTGCGCCTCCGACGGGGCCGTCGTCGTCGCCGCCGTCGCGGATTCCGTCCCCCAGAGCGCGCCCTTCAGCCCGTTGAGCTGCGCCCACGTCGCCGCGGCGTTTTGGTAATGGCCCTCGGCGCCGTGGGCCACGACGCCCGGCGATATGCCCAGGTATGGCGTGTCAAAGGCCAGCACGCCCTGCACGTAAGGAAACATGAGACTGCTGCCGAAGACGGGCTTGTCCGTCTTGTCGATGCCGTCCTCCGAGTATATGGGCTTTTCTGACGCCAGCGCCATGACGAGCTCGGCCGCCACGATGCCCCCCATCGAGTGCCCGACGAGTATGGTTCTCACCGACGGATCGACCGTCGGCGACGACGTGCCCGAGGCCACCTCCATGTCTATGACCTTTTCCTCCAGCCTGCCGGAGGGACCAGCGAGACAAACCAAACCATCGCGTCAGCCACAACAAGCAACGTGCGGAGCAGAGGAGCAGAAACAACAAGAAGAGGAGAACGGCACGAACCAGTCGCGGAATCGGCTGACGCATTGTCCCAGATCCCCACGAGTCTCGTACTGCGGATACACCAGCTCGCGCACGTCGACCTTGGGCAGTCTCTGCGCCACCACGTCCCTCAGATGCCTGGTGAATTGGTTCTTGTCTCCAAACGTGTCCTCGCCGCCCTGGATCGATGTCGTTTGTCTCGCGTTAGATGTCCAGCATCTCCGAAGCTTTGGTAGGTGCCGTTGCGCATGCGCCTGGTGCGATGCGCCGCCTCACGTACCTTGAAGCCATGGATAAAGCACAAGACTAGGGTTTTCTTCATCCTTTCGAGTCAAGATGCGTCCTGTCCCAGCATCTGAGGCGCGTCATCTGTTTTCCGTTTGCCCTCGGCGCAAAGATGACGGAGAGCAAGCTGGGTTGATGGGAATAGAATACGATGCATCGAGTTCAAACAGTCCAACGAGGCCACGACGCTTGCAGCTGTAGTGGGTGTTACTGGGCGTTACTGAGTGTTACTAGTTACTTCCCCCCACACCTCGGCCTGCTACGCCCCGCCCAACCCACTCGTCTTGGAGCTTACCACCTACTAAGTACCTACCTAGTACCTAGCTACAAGTAGTAATAGTCGAACGCAACCATCAGTCAAGCTCATCAGCTTCCAAGAAGAATTGTACCAAGTTTACCATATACTGCTTCTACTAGAATACATCTTGTTTGCATCAAAGCGCCCTTGGGCAATGACGAAGTAGCTGCGACGCCCCTCCTTACCATATCGCGCGTTCTGACTTCGGCCTTTTCATTCGTTCTGGTCCAGCTTCCCACCTTTCCTACCCTTGGCTTCACTCTGGGTATTGGGAATCCCGCGGCTCCTCCGTCTCCCAAGCCCCAAAATCGCCTTTGCCCATAGATATACGTTCTTTTTTCTTAGAAAAAACAAGCCTCCCTCCTGTCAAACGCCGCCAGGAATGTAATCGATGATTAATAAAAAAAAAGAGAGAGAAAAAGAAAAAGAAGAGGATTTTGATTTTGAGACCGATTCCGAGTAATTCAATTGCACGGTGTAAGCCTGAGCCTGAGCCTGAGCCTGAGCCTGAGCCTGAGCCTGAGCAACGCCCATCATCTTCCATCAAGATTGTGACCGACAACGGCGCGAAGTGGCCCTTCTCAAATACCAATGGTACCCTGGCGCAAACAATCGCACTGCCTGCTTGCCGCTTGACGGACGGCCCGGCTTGGCTTCGCTCCGCATCACTCTCCGTCGCTCTGCGCTGCCGACTTATTGCCATTAACCGCTTCGCTGTTGCGGGCGCTGCTGGAAATAATCCTGATGCGAGTGCCACTGGCCTGCGGTGTGCTCGCTCCGTTCCCAGAAGGGGCAGCAGATCCTGCCTTGCTGGCCTCTTCTTCCAGCTCTTGCAATTCCGTGTGCGCATCCAGTTCGTCTTGCATCCTCTTGGTGAAGAATTCCTGCAACGAGACAATATACGTTAGGAAATGTATTTGCGTTGGGCCCTAAGCCCTGTGTGGAATAGTCGACTTCAAACTTACATCCATCGTCTTGGCGTCTTGGTAGAGTATACTGCCGTCCTCATTGTACGTTTGACAGTTGCGAATCATGAGATCAAAGTCTCGGCGCATGTCACTGAGGCTCGAGTACTCTTCCTTTTTGATGCGCGTCTGTATCTGGTTCATGCAGATGGGATTTTGTATGATGACATAGTAGTCGGCGTACTCTCTCTTGGGAGGCAGCTTGACGAACGGACCAATGACAAGTCGCTTGCCGCCATCGGAATCATCGTCCTCGGCCGGTAGCTCGATATCATCGACCTCGAGGCTCATGAGGTCGTCGTACAGTGATCGCAGGCTCTTCTGCAGAACCTCGCGTTGCCGAGGGCTGATCCTTGAGTCGGGCGTCGCGGCAGCGGCAGCGGCAGCGACAGCTCCAGAGCTGCCGCCTTTGCTCGGTCGTCCCTGCGGGCCTCGCCGCTTCTTGGCTGGCGGCTCCTCCTCACCATCCTCGGCCTTGCGCTTCTCGTTCTTGCCGCCAGGTTTACGGCCCCGCTTCTTGGGCGTCTCAATTTCTTCCGTGCTCGCCCGGCTGGCCGATGGTGAGTTGTCAATCGAATTCAGGATGGCCATCTTCTTGAGCCTGTTTGTCTCGCGCTTGTCTTTCCGAGCTTGCTTGCGCGCGGCCGCAGCGTCTGGTGAGTCCTCATCGTCGTCCACCGCCATCAGCCACTGCTCCTCCGTCAGACCATCGTCGTAGCGAACCTTGGTCCGCTCACGAGCGCCGCGGCCCAGGATAATGTCCTCCGTCTCCTCTTCAATCACATTGCCCTCATTCAAGTAGATGTCGGGCAACTCCTCATCGCCCATCAACCTGGGTTTGGCTTTGGCGCCAGCCGAGGAGCCGTAGATGGGATCTCGTGCCCTCTCTTCGTCAATCCTCTGGAACACTAAAATTTCTTCATCGCTTCGGGCGAGCATCAGGTTCAGCTCCTCGTCTTCCATGTCATCCTGTTCGCCGCTTTCTGCCATATCCGCACTCTCAAGCAAAGTCCGGAGCATGGCATCACGGTCCGTTTCTGACGATTTGTTGTCGAACCGACCGGCTTGAATAACCTTGCCATCCATGTCAAGCTTGAATCGAGCACGCTCCAAGATCTTTTCTTCCACAGAGTTCGAGCTGATCAGTCGCAGGATTCGCACTTCATTTTTCTGACCGATACGGTGAGCACGATCCTGTGCTTGGAGATCTTGATGAGGGTTCCAATCCGAGTCGTAGATGATGACGGTATCGGCAGTTTGAAGATTCAGGCCCAGCCCGCCAGCCCGGGTGGACAGCAGAAACATGAAGTACTTGGAGTCGGGTGAATTGAATTCTTTGAGTAAATCAGATCGTTCGTCTGATTTAGTTGTGCCGTCGAGACGCAAGTACTCGAATTTTCTGTAGCGCAGATAATCTTCCATGATGTCCATGATGGCTGTCATCTGGAAGAACATGAGCACTCGATGTCCAGTGGCTTGGTACTTGGGCAGAACACGATCCAGCAGCTCAAATTTCCCAGCCGTTCTCCAGAGCAAATCATTGCTGATGCTCATGGGGTTCATGACGTTCTCGACCTCGTCGAAGACGAACGGATGATTGCACAGCTTGCGCAGTTGCATGATCATGTTGCTCAGTCCACGGGCGTTGGTCTTGCCGCCCTTGCCGTCGCTAACGACGAGCTTGTTGTGCGTGACCATTTGCTTGTACAGCTTGGCCTGCAGCGCCGAGAACTTGCACTTGATGACTTTCTCCGTCTTGTCCGGAAGATCCTTCTCCACGTCCTTCTTCAGACGCCTGAGCAAGAACGGTCGCAGGACCTTGTGCAAACGACGGATGACGAGAATTTGCTCTTCTTCTGTCAGCTCCATCTTATCTTGACCGCCAGTGTTGGCAAAAGGGGTGTTGAACCATTCGTCAAAAGTCTTGACTGATTTGAAGATGTTTGGCAAAACAAAGTTGAGCATAGACCACAGCTCGGCAAGGTTGTTCTGCAAGGGAGTGCCAGTAAGAATGAGCCGGAACCGGGTCGAGTAGTATGTTGAGATGGTTGCGCTGAGCTTGGAGTTGGAATTCTTCATGCGGTGCCCTTCGTCAATGATCATGTGGAACCATTTGATCTTGCTCAGAATCGGACGATCCTTGATGATGTACTCGTATGTTGTGAGTAGCACCTGAAAGCGGCCCTGCCGGATCTTTTCTTGCTGCAGCTTACGGGCGTTGGGGGGCCCCTTGTAGACGATGCGGGTGATCGACGGCGCCCACTTCTCAAACTCCAAGTTCCAGTTGGTGAGGGTACTCAGCGGTACGATGACGAGGTAGGGCCCGCTTTGCTGCTTGCGCTCAATGAGATAGGTGATGAGACTGATGGTCTGGATTGTCTTTCCGAGACCCATTTCATCGGCTAGGATACCATTGAGGTTATTGTTGTACAGTGAGATCATCCATTGAAGACCTTTGAGCTGGTACTCCTTGAGAGTGCCACCGACCAGGATTTTGGCCTGCTCCGTGACCTCTTCTCTGATCCTGTGCGCCACAGCGTAGTAGTCGATCTTTTTCCCGCTCTCCTCTTCCTCGTCTGCGCTCTCCTCCTCGACGAGATGCTCGGTATCGTCACCGTAGGCTTCCGCGGCATGACGCTGTTGGGCCTTAACCGACGACGCCAGTTGATGCAAGAAGCCGTCAGTCTGCTTGAGCAGATGCGTGATGCGAGTATCCTTGGCCTGGTCCAGGAGTTTGAGGTATGCCTCTTCATCGTTGGCTTTGAGAGCCTGCAAACGTTGCTTGGCCGTCCGCTCGATGCGCTTCTGCTCTTCCTTCTCAATGTTGAAATGGTGGGCATACATGATGCGGCTAAGCTTATGAGATTTGGTCCGCTGGGAATTGGCACTGTCTTGGATCTCGGCGCGATGGTGACAAATAGCGCGCAAGAACTCGACGTGCTTCTTCTTCTCGCGGTTTTCGCGGGCGTCACGCTGCTGCTTCTCGAGCTTCTCTGTGATGCGAGCTTCGCGCACGTTCTGCTTCTTTATTCGGCGGTAGTGTGCTCGATTTGTCGTCATGGCCAAATTGTCGTAGTGCGTCATCTGCCGGCCAATCTTCTCTCGAAGAGCCCTTTGTTTGGCGTATAGAGCGAGGCTCTTCATCTCAATGATGGCTTTTCTCTTCAAAGTGTCATCGGCCTCAATACTCTCTCTGGAGGAATCCCAGTGGGCAAGATTTGCGGGCAAGCTCTTCAGCTCGGTATACCGTTGGCTCATGCGATTGAAGAGAATAACCTCCCTTTCGTATCGAAGATGGTCAAAGTCAATGCCAGTCGGAAAGACACCGGGGACGAACCAGCGGTTCTTGCGTTGCGCATGGTCGAGGTATTTTATCGAGGGGCGGATCATGTTGGTTCCGTACGGTGTCTTCACTGTCTTGTATACGTGAGGTTTTGGCAGGGATGACTCTTCCTGAACGACAGCCTCGGATACCGTTGAGAGGGCTTTCTCGGCTTCCTGAACGGACTGGGACGTTTTGGCAGAGCCGGTACCAGGCTCGGCGGCAGCGGCCTGCCGGCGCTGCCGCTGGTTGGAGATTGCCTGCTGCAATTGAAAAGATATGCCGGCATTCTTACCAAGCAGCTTGAATGCATGGATCTGCTGTCTCAGCAAAGCGAGCTGCTGCTGATTGAATTGAGCAGACGTTGACCCGGTCGCCGGTATGGGGACCGAAGCTGCATTGGCGCCATTAGCGACGCTTGGAGGTTGTGCTAGGGCTCCCTGCTGGATGGTGGCGTTGGAGGGCGTAGTCTGCGGAGTGCCCTGTGAAGATCGACTGCCAGCCTGCACGCCGTTCTGCATCTGCTGCTGCTGCTGCTGCTGCTGTTGCTGCTGCTGCTGCTGTTGTTGTTGTTGTTGCAGAAACTGCTGCTGATTTCTGCGCATGAGAGCCTGCTGTTGAAAGTTCATCAAAAAGTGAGAGGCTTTCATGAACTCGGGATCCGTCGGGGGAACACCTTGCTCCTTCATCTGCTTCAGTTTCTGTGCATTGATGAAGCGTTAGCGAGCTCGCCGTTGGAAGCCAGGGCCAGCGGCAACGAGAGAAACGGCATGGCAGCAAAGCCTGGCGGGAAAACACATACCCGATACACTTCTTCAACTTGCTGCTTGGTTGCGCCGGTAGGCATTGGCGCCCCGGGATGTTGCACCGCGGGGGGAGCTTGCACCGACGTCATGATGGTGGCTGTGAATGCTTTTTGGTGCCGAGAGCACAAATCAATTAGCAAATAGGGAAACTTTGCTTATTGGTGGTGCATGACGATGGTCTAGCTGGTGCAGATGCTCCTGGCGCAAGTTCAATGATACTGAATTAAAGCGAAACGGCACAGGCAGCAAAGGGAGCACTGGCCAGGCTGACGAAGACGAAATCGAAGACGGGGTGGAAAAACGAGTAAAAGTCGCGTCAAAGCCCTGCCGGTGAAAGCTGGTGCAGCGAGATGAGAGGTCGAGGCGGAATGATATTCGTCGTGGGGGCGCGCTCGAACCCGCTTGATGAGAGCTACAGCCGCGTTGGATGGACGGAGGTTCGGCCGGTACGGCGTGGTGGTCGGAAGCGAACGAGGGAGACGTGCAGGCGTGATGCCCGAAGACGGCGAGGGAGCGAGAAAAGTGCGAAAGCCGTGACGCGGCGCGTCGGGGCGGGCGTCTCGAGCCTCGAATGCGTGGAGGCCGGGTGCAACGCCAAGCTGGCGAAGATTGGAGATGGCTGCCGATGGTTTGCGAGGGGACCTGGCGAATTTCCGAATGCGCGCGCGCTCCCTCGCTGATTGATGATGGGGAGTGGTGAAGACACAAGGTTTGAGCGTGACGGCTGGTGCGGTCTGTTCACGCAGGCTTAGCGTAAAAATCAGCACGGCACCTGCGCAGGCCGGGTCCCGCGTCTGAGACTACCAATGACAGGCCGTCTTCGCGCGCACTGGTCGCTCCTACGTCACGTGCAG
Source organism: Hypocrella siamensis (assembly GCA_000731825.1). Taxonomy (NCBI): domain Eukaryota; kingdom Fungi; phylum Ascomycota; class Sordariomycetes; order Hypocreales; family Clavicipitaceae; genus Hypocrella; species Hypocrella siamensis. The sequence goes on from JMQE01000654.1 coordinate 11,384, forward strand.
CTGAACCTCATATTCTTTTGTACTGGTCTCTGTGATTACGTAATGATTCCGAAAGCCTTCGTCGTGAAATATCCCTTCTCTGCCTATGCAATTCTTCAGCCGCATCTCTTGGAAAATGGTGGAGAATGGCGAGCCCGGGTCTTAAGTCATCAGTCATGGGCTGCTTTCTTGCATCCATGCCGAAGTGGCCAAATCGACGGAGCACCAAATAATCAAGCGCTAGCTCTTGATCTTGACGCGCTTTCCCCACACTGGAGATCAATGTTACGGCTAAGGGAGTCTACAAGTACGACAAGGACCAGAAAACTTGAAGAAGTGGATGATTTGCTCATGGATGTTGGCCTTTTGAGGGGAAAGGATCGAGATAGAAAGGGCATGTGTTGAGATAGCCTTTGGTTTGAATCAAGCGATGATAACTTCGTGTCTTGGCAACTTCACCTTTTTACTTTCTTCTTGTCCGGTTCGTCGTCCTCTTGATCACTGACGTCGGCGTATTGCGTTTGAGGCTGTGTTTTGCTCCACGCCTTAGTGAAGATGGGATCGTTCTTGGCCTTGTCGGCATATTTCAGCAACGCTTCACGAGGATCCTCGTGGAGCATGCGGGCAAGAGGAATGTTCTCGGCAATGCGTTTCTCATCCGGCTGATTCTTCTGGAAGGGTGTCTGTTGAGGGATGTGAGGTCGGCGAGGATCTTTCGAACGTCTGTTGCTCGCATCTCCCAATTTCCTGGACCCTTGGCGCAGGACACCAGGGGCGATGATGGAGTCTCCTGACATGCCAAGTCCCTGGTCCATCGTCCGGTTTGGATCGTCATCAATATGTCGCTTTTTGGGGGCTCGGGACATGACCTCTACAGCCCCACGGCTCGACATGGTCGGATTGTACAGGACGTGTGTCTCGGCATTGGCTGAACCTGTGACAATCTGGTTAATTTTTGGGTGCCAGTTTACTGTAATGAGCGCTGATCCTGGCGTTATGGGCGTCACGTGCTCGGCTCGAAGGTTCCCCGGGTTCAGAATGTGGAGATGACCAGTTTCCGAGCCTGTGACGATGCTCGTCGAGTTGGGCGCATAGCGGATGTTACTCGTTGTGAAGTAATCCGCAGTTGACTTGTGAGTGACGCTAACCAGAGGTTTGGTGAACTTCCTTGTGTCCCACAATTTGATCAGATCGTCACCCCCTCTCGTGACCACCATGCGGCCATCGGATGATATATCAATGCCGCTCGTCCAAGTCTGAGGTTTATGCGCATCACGAATCTCCCCAGCTGGTCGGGTGAAGGGACCATCACCGCCATACATGACGAGAGTCCCGTCGAGCGCTGCGCTGACGAGAACATTTTTTCCGCCCTGAGAAGAGCTACCCCACGCAACCGCCGTCATTTTAGTCCTGCCAGCCGACCCGGCAGCCTTGGACTTGAACACGACGACTTCCCTTTGCGAGCGCTTGTTGTTTATGTCCCAGATCCGCAGAGTGCTATCCGTGCCAGCTGTGATGCAGAGATTCTTGTCTGTCGGATGCCATGTGCCCGTCGTGATTTCAGAGATGTGGCCTTTGGTGTTGTTCATGTCTCTAAGATACATGTCGCCTTTTACGAATTCTGTCAAAATCTGGCCGTCCCGAGACATGATCTTGGCTTGGGGATGTGCTGAGACACACAGGAAGACTCCTCCAGAGAGATGGTTGAATTCCACGTGATGAACGGGATGTGACTCTGCGGTCGCTGCAGACTTCTTCGTTTCATGCGGGTCGACCGTCTTGAATGCTCGCAACGTTGAAGGCGTCATGGACGCGAAATCATGAAGGCTCACATTGCAATCCAGCGAGGCAGTCAACAGCCTGCCACCAGAAGGATCCAAGGAAACCGTAGTGACAGCGCGGCTATGTGTTTTCAGAACAAGTTCGTGAGATACAGGAAATTCATCGTCTTCGTCTGAATTGCTAGAGGAATCATCGTCGTCGTCGGCGGAATCGTCGGAACCGTCGGTGGGGGAGCCGTCTGCGCTGCTTCTTTCTGCGTCTCGCGTCTTCTTAGCACCCGCAGCTGCCTTGGTCGGTGGGCTTTCCACAGTCCTTTTACTCCGGTCGATCTGGGCCGCGATGTTCGCATCTTTGGATTTCTTTCCGAATGAGGCTGGCAGGAAAGCCCTCATGGGGTCGTCCGCTGCCAGCTCAGGGACTTCGATCTCGACATCCTCATCACTCGCCATGATGGCTGGGCTCAACTCTATGTTGGGCTGGCAAGGCTTAATCGGGTCACGCGGGAGCTTGAGGGTCTTCTTGTAAGATGCGCTGGCAGATCACGTGAGCACACCATCGTTCAGAACAGAAGGTATAATATAATCATTCATAACATATACATATGTTCATGCATTACATAATTTCAGTCCATCGCTCAAGTTCTCCTGCCTTTTTTCTTGTGGCTTCTGCAGCGGGACAAGAAGCTTTGAGAACTGTGTACCAGGCGATACCAAACATCAGCTGCACCGCCTACACCTCAATCAGGCATCGTTTGCCTTTGGGACTCAAGAGAAACCAGATTTCCACCCCCATCTCTTTGTCTGAGAAACCATCGCGGGTAGACACGCGAGCATGGGGGAATTCCTGCAAGAAACGCGCGGTGAGCATCCGAATCTCCATTTCGGCCAAATGTAATCCGATGCAGACTTGTGATGTGTTTCGATTAGCATTGCACGTCAAGCCACTCTTAAAACCCCGGAAACAACTTACTTTTGGTGCCTCGGCCGAATGGCATGAATGCGTCTTTCATGGCCTTGGTGGGATTTGCCCATCGATGAGGATTGAATTCATGCGGGTTGGGAAAGATTTCAGGGTCTCGATGCATCGTGTACGCCTGCGCAGAGACGACGGTCCCTCGGCCGAGACGGGTTCCTCTCACATCCAAGCCTGATGGAGGAACACTGCGCGGCAGAGCAACTGGACTCGCGGTATGCAAGCGAAGGGTCTCAAGGATGGTTTGGTTCAGCAAAGGGAGGTCTCGGAGATGTTGATCGGAGAAATTCGCAGGCAGGCCTTGGACCTCGTTGACGAGTGCATCCCGCAACTCGGGCCGCCGACAGACGGACCAGAAGAAATACGTCAAGGTGAGGGCCGTTGTGTCGCTGCCAGCTGTGATGTACGACTGGGCATTGATGACGACCTGGTCGAAGGACAGTGCGCCGTCGCCTTTGGCCTTGAGGATCTTGGTGAAAAGCGTCGTCTTGGCCTGGTCTGGATTTGAGTCAAGATGATCCTGATACCGTTTAATGGACTGCACCGCATAAGACTTGATGCGGTTCGCGCAGCCAGTCGCGTGCTTGAACAGTGGCAGGAAGGCATACTTCTGTGCCAGGCGGAACAAGACTGGAAAGCTGACGCGCACTGACGCTATGATGGTGACATCTTCCAGGTCCATGATGTATTGGTTTTTCTGGACCAGCCAGGTCATGTCAGAAGCTCGGGAGTCTTGGTTGCCGGAGGAGGGATTCGGACGCATACCTTTCCTTTCTGAAGCATATGGAATGATTCGCCAAAGGCCAGCTCTCCTACGACATCGGTCGCCATGAACAGACTCCATTTGAAGACATCGATCACTCCCTGGGCTTTTTCCTCGTCCTTCATTTTACAAATGGTAAGCTCAGCATGAGATTCCACAGTGGGCGCTATCGGCTTCAGAGACGATTCAGACATCTGCGGTGCTAAGAGTCTTCGTAGTTTGCGATGTGTGTCGTTGTTCATGGTGCTGAAAAGACTGTCTACCGGCTGGGAGACGATGTTCTTGTAGAAGACGGACTTGGGGAAGACCTCCTTGGCGCCGTAAATGGTTTTAACGACGTCAAGGTCGGCCACGTCGACCTGGTTGGGGGCGACCCGAACAATGGGACCTGGCCGCGTTTTCTCGATGAGCAAGCCTGCATGCGCCAAACGACGTTGACCGAGAGATTTTCGTACCATATTTCTGGTGCAAATCGTGGATGTAAAAGGTCTGCTGTCCGTAAAACCACTGGTAGGACAAGACCCAGTCTGTCCACTTGGTGTACCACGGGCCCGGCAATTTGGAAGTCGGATTCGTGAGCACCGAGTAGATCTTCTGGAATCAAAAGCCTTGTCAGTAAAGCAGGGCAAAAGCCAGCCAAGACGACGACGGGGAGGAGGAGGGGGAGGGGAAGGGGAAGGGGGATAATGCACGCCTACATAAAGTACAGCGGCCGTTGTAGTTACGCCAATCAGCGGCCAGACGTGATCAGCAAGATGAAGAGGAATCATGATGGGAGTTGACGACGCAGGTAACCTTGGAACAAAATTAGACACAAAATACCATCTTTCAGATGCTTGAAGCACATCACGATCGAAAAGGGCCCATCTACAATGTCGGATCATGTCCGTTTTTATATTTTTTTTCTACACCCACATACACACACACACACACACACACACACACACACACCTCCCTGAATGTGATGTCACGTCAACATCACCAAGATGCACTCAGCGTACCGCGCCGGCACCCGACATCCCCATCGAGGCGAAGGCGGGGAAAGAAGCCAGAAGTTCTTTGAACGGGGTGGGAGTACAATAACGACGTCACCCTCCGGGGCCACGAAGGACCGCGCAACAACCCAGCGGCTCGGCGCTTCGGTGGCCACCGTCAAGCCGACGCAGCACGCACTCAACATGCAGGACTGACCATATTCAGAAAGGGCAACAAGGGCCACGATGCTCGACCGGGGGGTGTTGGCTCGTGAAGCGCTTTTTACGATGCGGAACCGGCGTTTTTCTCCACGGCAGAAAAACACCGGGATGGACCGTCCCGACGAGCTCAAACTCCCATCTTGGAAACTTGCTTGCTTCTTAAAAGTCCGTCGGGAGTCTCATGTTCATGGCGAGCTGACTTTCTGCCGGCATTCGGACCACACGCACTCCGCTGGACCGGCGTTCGCGGTCCGTCTTTTTCTCGAGCGAAAACGTGTCGCGGCTTTATGGTCCCGTCTCATTACGCGCCTATGTCACGGGGTGTATGTATTTCGGAAAGCCATGTCCCGGCCGATTTCACCACCGATCAAAAAAAGGTCACATGGAGAGAACGGACATTATACTGTACGTATGTTCGTATACATGGCACATTCGACACGGCAATCTTGGCATCGGACAGGATCAGATTGATTGGCAAATTGAAATAAGAACATCATTTCTCAGGGTTTGCCGTGCCCATCCTGAGTGTCATTAGCCGGAGTCTGGACGTTTGACCTCCTTGAGCGCAACAATCAAGATAAGAATGTAGCTTCCGCAAACACGCCATGCATGCATGCAAGCGTGCATGATGAACGGGTTTCTTTTACTCTTGTCTTGCTTTTTTCCCCATTTCCTTGCGTGTGTGTATGGGAGATGATGAACAACGCTCTGCAATGTCACCCTCCCAGCGTGGTGGAAACTTGAACAGCATCGTCTTCACGATTGCCCTTCGCAGCAATGCACCTTCTTTTCTAACAGTGTGTCTCAGGTAATTTCGAGTTATTTTACGGAGTGAACCCTGTCGAAAAAAAACTTGAATCCCCTAGGCACTTTCAAAGTCTGAAGAGGCTTCGATCGGGTACAGTGTATCTGAGGGGCTGTTTTCGCTGGTTTTGGCGGACGAAGCATTTTAAAACTCATTGACATTGTACCTCATGCGATGCTTGTTGTATCGCCTTGAAGTCGCAAGAAAAAATGCCAAAAAAATGGATAGAAAAGGAAGACTTTATTGTCAGAGGTCCTCGCAGCCTGTCGAGCTACCAGTCACACAGCTTTACATTGTCTAGAGCCCCGACTGGCCTGCCACTGAGTGACATCTGGGCCGACGGTGTGTACTTGGGCCGGAGAGTCTTTTTGAGAATCTAGACGCTAGGGAGTGTACGACGAACCGAGCCAGGTATAAGATTATCCCCAAGATTCGAATGTGTCAATGATTGAACGAGATTAATGCAGTATACAAACAGATCTATCATATGCCCAGGATATATACACGGACGCAATATAAATATATACAAGAAAGTTTATTTGTATGCAGAAGATGCGCCCACATCTTTCACTTTCTCCCCCCCCCCCCCCTTTCTGTCACCGCTCCGAATATTAGATTTGGGATCACAAGTTCTTAGGCGCCCAGCCGAGCTGAGTCTTGCCACCGTCAAAGACAACAAAAGCCGCCTTGAGGGCAACGTCGCCAAAGATGTTGATACCGATGGAGTCGCTGCTCTGCAGACCGCCAAAGCACGTCTGGTTCGAGGCATCGGTGGGCGCGTAGTTGATGTAGTCGCCCGGGATGGTGATTCTGGCGTCACCCACGCCAAACGTGAAGCTGGGCAGCTTGGTGTCGCAGGGGAAGGTCCAGCCGCCTTGGAAGATGTTGTAAATGGCGCCCCGGATCCCGAGGTAGTAGCCCAGGAGGACGAGGTCGGGCAGCAGGAGCAGGGTGGTGCCCGTGTCGGCGATGCCGCTGATGGACATGGACGTGAACTTGTCGTCGCCGACTCCGTATCCGCTCGACGTGAAGCTCCAGAAGCCCTGGCTGCTGTCGACCGGGGTGTAGGTGATGTCGCCGGTGTGGGCCGAGTCGTCAATATAGCCAAAGTTGTATTTGCCATCTGCTCAAGGGGGAACAACAAGTCAGTCGTCTCATTCTCTTTTTATGTCTTTTTTTCTCTTTACTTTCTCTCTCTCTCTCTCTTCTCTCTCTCTCTTTTCTTTTTCTTACTTTTTTTTTCTTTTTTTTTCTTTTTCTCTCTTCTCTTCTTTCTTTCCCCCCCTGCCTGCAGATTCAAAGTACTCACCAGCATTATGTCTCAGATCGGCGGTAAAGACGGGCGACGTCAGAGACGACTTGGCCGTATCAAAAAAGGTCGTCTGCTGCTTCGGCTTCACCTGGTTTATGGAGCTAAAGGCCAGTCCCAGCAGGCCCGAAGACGCCGAGTTGGTGGTGAACTGGGCAGAGACTTTTTCGGCAGCCTCGACGGCCTGGGAATCGACGCTCAAGCCGCCCACGCCGACCTTGTCGAGAAAGACGTTGCCGCTGGAGCTGCTACCGTCGCCGTAGGATATGCTCCAGGTCGCGCCGTCCAGAGGTTTGGCGGACGAGCTCCTCCCCGGGTAGTAGAGGGTCTGGCCGTTTACCTCGTTGGTGGCCGTCTCGTTGCTGAACACCCACAGGTCGCTTGAGCCCGTATCAAAGTCGAGATTCAGAGTTTGAGGAGGCGTCCCGATGGAGACGGGAGTCAAGTATTCAATGTCATACTGCTGGGGCGTCGTCACGGCCGAGCCCGTGGCTCTCTTGTCCTGGCCCGAGAGATCGCGCTCAAGAGCCTTGAGGAGATCGTCAGGCAGGGGCTTGTTGAACTTGAGGTAGGTTTTGGCCAAGGCAGCAGGGCCGTTATGAACAAAAGCCGCGTTGAGGATGGCGGGAACGGAAAAGACACCACCACCACCACCGTCTGCCGCGACGGGTGCGGCGACAACGGCTCTCGGGCTGGCAATTGCCAGAGACAAGATCAAGGATGTCAATGACTGCTGCATGGTGGATGACGACAAAGGTTGTTCTTCTTCTGGAAAAAAAACAACCAAGAATATCATACAAATAGCAATCAATATCGTCGGCTAGCTGGCAGCTCAACCCATCTTTATACCTTTCACCTCCAGCTCTCTCGGCGAACTGGAAGCATCCATCCTCGCAACAAGTCGCCATTTTGGGATGCGCATGATGATGATGGCAAAGCTAGCAAGAACCCAAGGGTTCATACATGGCGACAGTCACCGATAGCACTGCTCGGCCCCAAGGACGGCAAGCAAAGGTTGCGAGCTAGCTTTCCAATAAAAATCGACACTAGACAACAATAAGAGGGCGCGCCAAATCGTCGAGATGGATGTAGAGCTCTCTCAAGTGGCAGACTAGCTCGAGTTCTCCGCCTAGGGCGCACTGACTTTCGTATAACAGGAAACATGAACGAGACGTGGGAACTAGCTGCTGTTTAGGGCATCGATGACTGGGTCCGAAACGAAGCTCGTGGTGGACAGAAGCATTGCATCTGGCCTTGACGGCGACAAGAAATATCTGACGGGAGCCATTCGGGGAATCTTCTGTGCCTGTGACGTAAGAACAGGGCGGACAAAACACCAAGCAGAGGCAGACGAGGTCGAGAAGCTATGGTCGCGCCGGGAGGCAAAAAGTCCCCATCAGTTGGACGGATCGTGGCTCGCGTGGTGGTTCCAGGTCTCTTCTCCAATCGCATGAGCCAGCAGGAGACGCTAGCGGCCAAGGTTCCTGGGCACCTGCGTTCTCTGCGTGCTCCTGCGTGCTCCAGTCCCCACATTCCCCACATTCCCCATAAACCCAGGTTCTCCGGTAGGCTCAAGCACGCCGAGGTCAGTAAATGTGGAGACCTCAGCAACTTACTCCAGAGACAGACGGATAGGTACGTACCTAGGTAGCCTGCTGCCCTGTCTCTTCCCTCTTCGTTCTCCGTGTGCTTTGAATAGTTCCATCCTTCCAGCAGCAACGCTTCACATTTCACGTCTGGTGTCGAAGTCCATTTGCAGGCCGAAAGTGGTGCATGGAGTCAGCTAAACACCATAGAGACGCAACGCAACGCAACCATTTTTAATGGCTTCTCTGCATCCATCAGCATGGCAAATGCCAAACCAATACTGCTTGTTCATCTATTCTGTCCAGAGTCGAGACGATGGACGACTCTTACTACAGTGCTACTATCTTCTTTCGGCCGATTGTCCGACGTATCCACACAGAGGTGGCAATTTCCGTTCTTGGTCCGGTGGGCGGCAAAGTCGCGGGTCCAGAAATCCAAACCCGATATGGGATTCCACGGCGAAGCCTGGGCTTGCGTGCGAAAGACTACGGCACAAGTACATGTAGACGTAGACGGTAGACGGTAGACGCGCGAGAGTCAGCAGCCATCCGAGTGGGCCGCTAGAACATCGAAACTTCTTCTGAAGTCGTGGACCCCCAACCCAAACCTTGCTCTCGGGCGCGTCCAGCCGCGCATTCCAGTCGGCAAATCTAGGTACGGATGTTTCGCGTGACCGCATTTGGTCCCTTCCTTTCTTAGCAAATGCATTGCGAGTTCAGAAACTACCTTTTGGTAGAAACGTGGCCCGGAGAGACTCAGCCGAGTGGATCCATCATCCTTCAGTTACAAAGATGATAAGACGCATTTCCCAATCAAAAGTCATGGCGACGGAAGTTGCATCTCACGGACCTTTTCGATCTGCCGTTCAGGGTCCAGTCCGCTCATATCAGTCAGCTTCTCATCATGTTCTTATCCAGAACAAACCACAAGAAAGAAGACTTGCCAGATGGGTTTGCTTGACTTCGCCGAAGGAAATTGACGAGAGATCGTCCTCTTGCACTCTGGCGGTACCAGGGAGACCCATTCGCACGAGGCTTTTGTAGTCTTGACATTTGACATGTGACGCTTGGCATCCTGAGGTCTGCCACGCTTACGTGCATGGCCACGGCCACGGACCACAGCCACGCATTCAGAGCCCTTCGGTCTCGAAGTAAAGCCGTTTTATCATGCTCTTCCCGCCATCCTTGCCCTTCTCGCATCATCCTCGCGAATGGCTTCGCTTCGGGCCAAGAAGTCTTGTCGCGCTGTGAAGGAGTCTTTCGATTTACTGGCCAGGTCCAGCTCATCCTTGATACCCTCTTGATCCACATAACCAGCCCAATCCAATTTACTCTTCTCGACTGTGTTGAGTTTCTTTGTCTGTGCGTCTTTCCCGGCCTGGATCCTCGCTGCCAATCCCAGGTTCAAGTCGGTGCGTCCCGGTCCATGATCGGTGATGGGTTCAAAGGCCGAGCGGAACGCCTTTCGGGTCGCGCGTTTTGTGGGTGACGTGTTCTCTTTCGAGCCTTCATCTTCCTGAGACGCGAGGTACAATTTGGCCTCGGCCGAGTCGCGGGCAACTACCTTTTCTTCTGTGTGAACCCGTCCCGCAAAGTTGTAGGTTCGTTTGATCCGAACGGTACCTCCTTGTACCTTGTCTGACGAGCCTTTGGAGCCATCCATTTCGGGCCCATCACTCGTTACTGCAGGCTTGTCAAGATCGTCATCAGTGGCGGCTTCTCTTGACCCTGACTGCTCTCCGGATATCATTTGCGCCCAGAGGGTATCGACATCGACTGTGATCGGCTCATTATTTGCTGCTGCATATTTGCGCTCTTCCTTTCTAATCCATTGTCAGCTTCAAAGCCGCCGGAATCAAAGCTGTGAGCGGGCAGCGTACTGTGCAGCACGCTGGGCCCGGGTTTTCACCAGGCCACCTTCACCGGCCTCATCATCCTCGCCAGAGGCCAACCCCTTCTCGTGAGCTCTTTTCCGCTTTTTATGCCCCCTCGAAATGATTGCCTCGTCCCCTGAGTTGTCGTAGCCGTCGTCTTGGGCCTGCGAATCGGGCTTTGAGCGTTTCCTCTTTGCTTCGCCACCGGCTCGAGCGTTTTCGGAATCCGAATCAGAATCGTCAGAAGCTCCCTCGGGGGCGTCGTCAAGCGCAAAGTCCGAATCTTGAGATGAAGCATACTGCTCGCCTTCGTCCGGTGAAGGTTCTGAGGGCATCTTGTCGGCGTCGTCGACGTCAACGCCGAACGTGTTGCAGCAAAAAGGCTGAGGGGGGATGCGCGTCGTGGTAGATGCGGGACTAATCTGTTACAGCATTTTGGAGCACCAGGGGAGACGGCAGATGCTAAATGGTGAGCAAACGCTGCCAAGAAACGACAGTGAAGTGGAACCCCTCCAAAAAGCCACTAGCCCCATCGCGACATTGGACCCCTCTCCAACAAAAAAAAAAAAAAGAAAAGAAAAAGAAAAAGAAGAAAACGCCCAAAGAAAATCCACGACAAACTTGCTGCACCCAATAGCAATCCCACAATGGCTCCTCCAGGCAAGCGGCGAAGACTTTCAATATCAGAAGACGAAGCCAACGAGCTCCTTCGAAGACACTTTGAAGCTCGGTTCCAGCCGATCGAAGATGCTTCCGCCCCAGACGAGGACGATGACGAAAGTAGCCAAGATGCAGAATGGGAAGGGCTATCCGACAGCGTCGAGTCCCGCAATGACGACGACGACGACGACGACGACGACGCCGACGACGCCGACGAGGAAGACGACGCCGACGAGGAAGACGACGCCGACGAGGAAGACGACGCCGACGAGGAAGACGGTATAGTTCCCGAGGCCCATACTTGCGTGTCATCACAGAGCTGATTCAATGCTCTGGGGAAAAAATAAAGACCCAGCAGAAATCGAAATCATCGATCATTCGACACAAATGCCCAAAGAAACAGCAATGTCGAGACAAGAATTCAGAAGCTTCATGGTTCGCCGGATCCTTGCGCCTCTCTCCCTGCACACACGATCATGTCCACCCTGAACTAACGTTTCCTCTCTCTCCATCTTTCGCCAGTCATCCCGACCTCCCGACGACGCAGTCCGCAAAGGGCCCGCAGCGCAGCCCTCATCCAAGGAACAACTGTCGTCGCTTCCCGAAGACGCGCCGTCCCTACTGGCCCAAGACCTCGAACTACGTCGCCTTCTCGCCGAGTCTCACCTGCTGGCCCCGCACGCCGCCACAAAGTCTCTGTCAAGCGTGTCGTGGAACGCGGCGCAGCCGAGATCCTTTGATGCAGGACGGACGCGCCAAAAGGCCTTGGATCTTCGCGTGCAGGCGCTTGGATCCAAGGTGTCGATTCATAAACAGGTCAAGATGCCGATGAATATGCGCAAGGGCATGGTGGCCGCCGAGAAGGCCCGCGAGGCCAAGAGGCGGCGAGAAGCGAGAGAGAACGGCATCATTCTGGAAAGACAGACGCCCACGGAGAAGAAGAGGCGGAGGAGGAGACAGGGCTCAGGAGATGACGGCGGTGGTATACATCGGCCGGGCGTGGGAAGGCTCAGGGGCGCGGCGCTGCATATCAGCGATAGAGACGTGCGTGGCATCGAGGGAACGAGAGATGTCTTTGGCCGAAAAGGCAAAAGATGAAAGTTGGATGAATAGAGTTTGGTTTGTCCGCGTAAACATCGATGCATCAGCCTGTTTCTTGGATTTTGGCGCCATTGATGGAGAACTGAGTTGCTGCTCGAAGACAGGCAGTGCAGTTTGCGAAACTGAACAATCAACTAAGGCTATTTCAAAGCTGTCTACTCTTCGGCAAACTATTGCTAGTTCATGAACAAAATGAAAATTTTCGTCGTGGCGTTCCTCCTGACGGGCATCCCGCTGGGGCCCCCGGCTGACTACCGTGGTGATGCCACGCGGGGGAGTTGAATAAAAAAGGGAAAGGAAAACAAGAAAAAAGAAAAGAAAAGAAAAACCAACCAGAAAGAAATCATTACATGTACAAAGACGTCCATTCCACATCGACGCCACACGACGCTCTGCACTTTTGCGCTCTGCGATAAAAGCAACACGTCGGTCCTTCCTTACCGATTCGCGATCCTGCATGCCACGTCTATAGGTCGACCTATCTTCCTCTTTTCGCCTGTCAAACGCTCGAAATATTATCAAGAATAAGGCAGTAATGACAAAGCAAAAAAAAAAAAAAAAAAAAAAAAAAAAAAAAAAAAAAAAAAAGGGGGGAAAAAAAAAAAAAAAAAAAAAAAAAAAAAAAAAAAAAAAAAAAGGAATAGGGGGCAAAATAAAAAGAGAAAATGCAAGAGGTATCGGAAAAACAATAGCAGATGGCTTGGGTCACGTATGTCCAATGTAGATGTTTGAGCTTGTATCCCGGGACTGTCGTGGAACGAAAAATAAAAGAAAAAATTATGCGCTTGAGTTTGGGCCAATTGTGCAATTCGGGCGTCATCGGGCTCTTCTCACATCATACCACTGGCGTTGATCGCAGCGGCGTGACTGAGCGTCATGGGCATGCTGAGAGTTTGCAGGCTGTTGAAGCCTTGATTCTGGCCCATGCCGTTGGACGCGTTGCCGTTGTTCGATGAGACGCCATCGTTCATTGTCGTGTTAAGCGACGAATGAACGTAGGCGGCATCAGATGAGGGAGAGACTTCCTCGAGTGCACCGAGTTGATCTTCGCCCGAGTACTCCTCTTCCTCTTCGGCAGAGAGGTTCACGGAACCCTCTCCGCCATCCTCGCGGCTGTGTGTTCGCTTGTGTCTACATTGAAGTCGTCAGCAACTTGTTTTCGATCGGCACAAAGGGCGACCCTGATTCGAGTAGGACATACTGTGCGAGATTATCAGATCTTGAAAAAGCTTTGCTGCAGCGAGGGCAGATGTATGGTTTCTCTTGGGTATGAGTTCTGACGTGTCTAGGATGCGAATGATTAGCTCACTGAGCTGGTAGACCAGTACAGTCAGACTTCTGGGTGCATAGCCTTACCGTTTCAGATGCTCGAGACGTTTGAACAGCCGACCACACGTAGGAATTGGGCAAGAGTGGGATTTGTGTGGATATGGACCCAGCTCCATCACAGTGGCTGAGCGAGCACGGCGAACTGCGCCGTTTGGGCCCGACAAACTGCGGCGGTGGTCCTTGGAAAACCCGTCGTGGGAAAGCTCCTCGCCAAAGCTTTGCTGGAGAGCCATGGGATTCAGAGCCGAGCTGACATCCATGTTGGAAAGCGGAGTGTTGTGGCGGGACAACTCCATAATGTCCTTGTGCTGTTGGTTGCCCATGGACATACCGGACGCGCTGTAAGACAGACCGGGAGGCGAATTGTCGGCTGACTCCTCGCCCTCGGCCACAGGACCGACAGAGGCAGACACAGATCGTCTCAAGTCCGATGGCCTGTGGGCTACGGTACTGGCCGGCATGGGGGCACCGGGAGCAGCTGACATGGATGGTGGGATGGAGGATCGGCGTCGTCTTTGCTTGTAGGTGGGTGAGCCCTCAATGACCGAGTACACGTTGTTGGTGCCCATCGACCGGCTTGGCTGAGAGCCTGCCATGTTTGAAGGCGGCAGTTGGACCATGCCATTCAAGCCGTTCATTCCGGAAAGATGATCGGGAATGGCGGAGTACAGTCCTGTCTCCTCGTTGGCGATGAACGCCGGCTCGCCCGTCATGCCAAGGGCCTGCTGCGGCGGGGTGATTGGCTCAAACGAAATCCCTCGATTGCTGTAGTCTTCGTACTGAGAGGAGACAAAGGACGGCGCCGGGGAATATTCCAGACCGTATGCAGGCAAGGAGGCATGTCTCTGGTGACCATGGGTCACGGGAACACCATTCTGGTTGTAATGAACGCGGGCGAAGTCGACCTCTCTCTTGACGTTGGCAACCTGCTGGGGGACGGCAGCAGCCATTGGCATCTGGTCGTACGAGGCCATGGGATCGATTGCCTCCGTCATGGCGGTGCTCATGTTTTGGGGCATCATGTTTGGCGGCGGCATCGAGTCCATTGCCCGCATCACGGGGGAAGTAGACTGAGCCTGGGGAAAAGAGGGAGCCTGTTGCGCAGTGAAGGACGACGAGTTGGCTTGCTGGGTCTTGGTGAGCTGCTCGTAGAGCGACTGTGACGAATCGTATTGGAACGACATGGCTGGCTCGCTGACGGCAACTGTGGTGGCTTCCTGGCCCATCTTTTCTCGCTTCAAATCACGCTCCAGAGCGTCCAGAAACAAGCGGTCGTGGGGGACGCTGTACCAGTAAAAGACCTTTTGCTTCTTTTGGGTGCGGATGCAGTTGTTCTTGTAGAGAAAGTCGAGAAATCCGCTCTTTGGCTCCTCCAGTGATGCATCGGTCCCGGACTTTAGATTTCGCAAATCGGAAAAGATGCCTTCCTCAAACTTCTTGGAGTTCTTGACTGGTCGCCCAAAGGCCTGGAATCTGAAGGACAAACATCGCACGATATCGGTACCAGAGATGTGGAACAGGTTGTTCCATAGCACACAGGAGACATATTCGCCTGTAGGGAGCAAAAATCGGCGAATGTACTGATCCGGCTGCCAGTCCACAGGAGCTGAGATGAGGAAGTATTTCACTGCAAAAAATCATTCCGAGGGAAATCGCAATTTGTCAGCAAGATGGACTGGATCAAGTTGTCTCGTCAAAGCCTCGCTTGACATGGTTTGACATACAATTGTCTACCTGCTGCAGAGCGACCTGAGCATCGTGTGGCAATGCCTGCTGCGCTTCTGTGCTCAACATGAAGGTCTCCGGTTTTTGAGGCGCCATGGTGGCGTGTTGTGAGTACATGGTGCCGGTCTGTCTACCAAGGTGATATCACCTCGGCCGTTTTGAGAGCTGCGATGACGAGGAAAATTTGACCGCGATGGGGCGGCGGCGGGGAGTACTGTTGAGGCGTGATCGACACTGGAAGCTTGCCGAGCTGATGGTGGCTCACACAATCGTCGCGAGTTTCTGTGGGAAAGCGAGTGATATTGAGAGGCGCTGCCGTTGGCGTGAATGTGTGTCGACTGCGCGACAGTAACGAGGAATCGAATCGAGACCAGCCCGGATGAGTGATTTTAAGAGTGTAGGTAAATAGCCCCAGCCAGTGCGTCAAGCGAGTCGGACTGGGCGTGATGAGATGTGACTTTCGCGATGGTCGCCGCGATACGCGAAAGAGCGGGTAGAAGCCTAGCAAGATGCTCGATTCGACGTTGAACTGAACGAAAAAGGCGACGCAAAGGCAAAGGTAAGAAAGAAGAGAATGAGAGGCCAAATGGCACAACGAAGTCGTCAGGCCCGTAGATAGAAATACCGCCAAACAGCCAGCTGGATTCGAAGCGGATAGGGCGACAGGCAAAGAAGGACGACCTGACCTGATGACGACCGTGTCTTGCGCGACAAGGAAGACGAAGAGGGGGCGCGCGAAAAGGAAGATGAAGCAAACCAAGACGACAAAAGGTCGAGTAAAGGGAGGATGAGGGAGTGGGGGAACGGGGGAACAAATAGTAAACGCAGAAACACGAATTCGGGGAGGAGTGTTGGGGGGGCGAGGATTTAATGATTCTGCTGGCTACGGCGTCTGGCGATTGGCCCAGGCGGCGGCGCCTGGGAGCAGCAGGTCCAAGTGGTGGTGGTCTTGGGTGGATGAGGAGAGATCCTAGCAGCGAAGACCGATTGCACGGTTTGCGAGGGTCGGGACTCAAGAGAGGGACTGAGCGAGGAGGAGGAGGGCCGCTGGCTGTGTCGCCATGGGCTGCGTCCCAGCTTGGCTGCGCCATTGGACGTCCGGGGCGGCGGACATTGGGGCAGTGGACAGTGGACAGTGAATAGCGGACGAGGGCCGAGGGGTGCTGGACGCTGGATGGCTGGATGGCTGCTGGGTCTAGCTGGGCAGGCCGGGCCATGGATACCTGCTCAGCGTGTGGTTGCAATGCGCCCAAGCATGTACCTGCCTTCCTGTGTGATTAATTACCTCTGTTCTCGCTGCTGCCCGCCGGCGCTGGGCGCCAACGGGCTTGCCCAGCATCAGCATCAGCATCAGCATCAGCGCCAGCGCCAGCGCCAGCTGCCTTGTCTGCCTGCCGCTGCAGGTCCTGGGTGGGCGGCTCTCGGGGCGTGGAGCCTCGGACGTCCAGGGGGTGGAGGGTGCAAAGTCGAGGTGGGTGGAGGAGGGTGCAAAGTCGAGGGTGGAGGAGTGGACTGGACTTGCGGACGAGCGGGTGGACATGAGGTGTGCCGAATTCAATGCCCGTGTGCTGGGATCCCTGCTGGGCTCATCCCGGCCCCGCGCACAAAGGCGCGCGCGCAGCCTCCGTCCTGCAGCTTTGTTCCTGGCCTCGTGCCGCCATCATGGTTAGATTAACGAGCCTGTGCGCAACGCCAAACCGCTGGCCATGTGCTGCGCGGCCTGCCTTTCAAGGTTTCTTGTGCCGTCCCCATTGCCCCGTGCCCTGTCGCCCGTCCCCGGGCTCCAGCCCCATCACACACCTCGTGCGTGGAAAATGAGCCCAAGCCACCTGGGAGGTTTTGTTTTTCCTTCTAAATTTTCTAAATTCGTTTTTTGCAGAATGCCAGGCACTAAGCAGCTTCACCGTCCACGATCGGGTCTCGCATAGACCCTTGGCCCACACAACGTCCGACACTTGGTCCCTTGATCGCGTTTCTTGCTTCCACTGTCCTCGCTGCCGTCTTTCCAACCGTCGCGCGACCTATTGTGGGAGGGGGGGTGGGGAGACTTGGTCGTCACAATGGGCAATGGGTGGGTGTCCTTCATGCTTCCCTCCCGACATCCCAAAGCACTCGTTCTATCGTGCCGAGAATCTGATGTACCGAGGTACCTACATGCTAGTACGGAGTACAGCACGACAACTCCACTCTTTCTCTACTCAGTACTCCCTCCCGACTTGGTAGACAGCCGTCCTCCTTTACCTCGACGGCCAAGATCTTTGCCGCCTCTCGTGCCTCAAGTGGCCATAACGAAAGGCTGTACCACGCCGGCTGTGCCCAGCAAAAAAGATTAGTACATAGCATTGACGCGTGGTTCTGCCTGGTAAGGGGCACCGGACGTGGTGCGGCCGTTACGTCCCGTGGTGCAGAGCCCTATAACACGTATTACTATAATTGTTATTATGTTCTCGTCTCCGTTTACCATCCCGCTTGCAAATCGGCAGCTTCAGTATGCGTCTCAATCATTGTTCGAGCACGCCGCGGAGCCAAATTTGCTCAGCGGGGTGTCAAGGAATCTCATTGCAATGACCGACGCTTCGAACGAGCAGACAAGGTGGTTGCCGATATCTTGGTGGGCGGTATTGCGCATCCCTTGCGTGCCGGGGTCCTCCTCCAGACTCGGAAATGGTGCAGCAGCTGACTGGGCGCGCTCGCAAGACGACAGTCTGCCGACTCACAAGAGATGAGAGCATCTTGGGAGCTCAAAGTTAGTCCAACATGCTTTCTCCAAGCCCGCTCCTCACCCGAGCGAGACTCGATCGAGGCATCATGGGGAGGCATGCCCAGATGATATGATGATATGTACTGCGAAGAGGCGATTACCCAACAAGCCTTGCTATCTGGTCAAGCGCCAAATGAAACATTGCCGATTCCTGAGACAGCCGTCCGGGCGAGCCTGCTCTCACCTTCTCAGGCATCAAAACCAGGGGACTGATTGACTGCCAAGTTGGCATGACCAGGAACGGACATGATTTCTCCACCCCATCCAGGGTTTGCTGGGCCATCCAAGAAGGACCCAGGAGAAGGCGCCGACAACTCCGGGCCACTAGGCATCCAGCACATCTCCAGTCAAGCTCAATGACGCAAAAATAAGGTGACTGCCTTTGACCATGCTTCTGCTGCTAGCGGCATGTCCAACGGGAGCACTAGCAGCAATTTTGGTCGCCGATCCGACCGTGGCCAAGAAGTGAAGAAAGACTGTCGTAAAACGGGGCTCCCGAGAAAAAGAACCAATACCAGCATGACCAGCATGACCGTCTACTCCATGAAAGCCGCTCATTTACTCCGCCGAAGCATGCTGATTGTCCCAGCGACAGCGAAGAGTGTGCCTGCAGAAACGTCGCAATGCGCTGGCGACGCGCGGCACGCAGCCGTCAGTAGTAGCTGTTGGGCGAAAACGAAAAGAAGGAGGAACTCGCAGCATGACAGCCGGCTATGTGATGGGAACGAGAGGATTTCATTTCGGCCTGCCAAGTTGATCCGTCATGCTCCCAGGTTCCCGCAAGACACCAGGGTCACTCAGTGCGACTTCTCTGGCGGCCGCCGCGCCGGCAGCAATTTCTCGCCAAGTGATGCAGATGATGGCTGAGCCATTCGGGGCGAGTACCACGAGCCACCCATTCCCCTCCTCACAGCAATTTCGATTCCGAAGACTACGTACGCAGAGAGGGGGGGGGTCCATCCCCTCAGCAAAGGGCAAATGTTTGTTCGTTCTTCCCCGGGTCGCCGCCGTGCCTTTGATCTACATCAACACGCGATCGGGTTAGGCATGGTGGGGAGAAGCGCACAGCCGGGCACGCCATTGTTCTGTGGCATCTCTCGATTGGGTGACATTGATTTGTTTCGAAGTATTCCTCGCGGTTATGAGGATATCCTTGGTCGAATGATGAGGCAAAAAGGATGAAGCGGCGTGCAACCCAGTCCGAGTCGAGCCTGTGTTCTTTCATTCTCTTCTCTCCCTCTTCTTTCAGCCTTCCTTTTGGCGTTTTGCCCTCGCCCGCTTGGTTGTTGACATGACCATGCGATTGTTTAGACGGCTCCACCATCATGGACGAATCTCTTGGACCCCCAAAAAGAAAGCGGACGGCCGAACATTGAACGGGCAGAAGATGCTAAATTTGAAACGCGCCTGGAGCACTGCTTCAGAGTTCTTCCCTGTCCAAGATGAAGCCATGCTCTCCATGATTGGCCAGAGCGTGGTCCCTGAAATCCAATCAAAGGAGTCCATTTTCACACGACCGATATTGTCTCCACATCCGACGCTAGCGTTTCGAAAGCTGGGCTGGGCCGGCCACTGTCGATTCATGATGGACTTTGTGCGATTTGCAGAGCATCATGACATGTCAACTCTCAGTCGATTCGGAAGACACGATGAATGCATGATAGAGTCTCATCAGTATGCGCGCATACGAAGAACGAGGGCTTCATTTGATACCCTATTTGAACGATTCGATTTCTAGTGTCTTGAAACATGGCGTCGCCAATTACATAGTGCGTCGCTCTTAGTGGAATTGACGTTGGGAGAGCCCGATGAAACGCGGCTCTCGCTTGGAATATCATCGTCAGTTGATGTGGAGACAAGGGAGTTGACATTTTGGAATGAGTCCTACCTTAGTACTCTGTCCGCCGCACGGATATGCTACCGTACCTTGTGAACTAGAACAGAGGCCCTGTATGAGGGACCCCCATGACGATGCTGCTCCGTTGCATCGACACTGGTTGGCTGCAGAGGATGCAAGTCAACAGCAAGCCAATGGCAATTTTTCCAGAATGGCAAAATCCAGTCATCCATCGGCAGCCATCTGGATCGGCTTCCGCGACCACAATTCGTCATCGGAGCTGTTCTCGAGGCAGTGCCAGATTCACTGACGGTTGGAACACGAGAGACTGGAAGTGGAAACCCCGCAAGTGCGCCAAGCCAAAGTTGAAGGAGCAATAAGGTCAATGAGCCTCTCCAGTCCGCCCACCGACGAACTCTTGCCTCACTTTGATGAGGCTGGGAAAGACGTGGAGAGGCTGGGGGAGGCCAAAAAAAAAAAAAAACAACCACGGAACACATGCTGTGCACATCTACCAGCTGCCCGATTGGGCACATTTGCACCGCGTCACCTCACATCGTCAAGCTACGTACGTGGAGAAGCTCCCAAGCTCGCCAATCTGTATCGGGGAATCTGTCTTAGGGTCCAGGGCGAAGCGCCCATCAGGTCAGGGACGGATCTGGGCAGCCGGCCGTTTCAGATGCTCTTGAGACATTGTTGACGGCCGAAATTAGGCTAAGCCTGGGCTGGGCAGCCAATCAATGGACTGAAGGGGTGTGTATAGTACTGTACCTGCAGGCGGAGTGTCTCTCGCCAGTTGGCGATCCCGGTGCGAGGCAGTAGCCCCAGGAGAGGAGAAGAAGAAGGCTAACATAGCTGCTCTTTCTTCATCAGTCGCAGTCGGATCACGAGCGTCGCTGTTCGGGGAGTTGTCGACTACGGTAGCCGCAACTCTGTGACCACGGTGGAGCACTTTCCCGGCCGAGTTTATATTTAGCACGCTCGGGCTTCGAGTTTGTTCTTCTTCACAAAGCAAGCAAGCAAGCAAGCAAGCAAGCATGCAAGCATGCAACGGCGCCCTTTGGGGTCCGAAGGCAAAGGAATGAGTCGACAAGCGCGGCAGCCGCCACCAGATTCTGGACCTTCAGGGCAGATCCATCGGGGCCGCGACAAGGTTATTGCTGCTGCCCGTCCGAAGGGAGAGGGACCTATGAAAGAAAGGGGCCGTTTGCCCGGGACGCAGTCACAGCTTGCTTCATGGCGGGCCTTTTTGGATGAAAATCTTTTTCATACTAGAGTTGGGTCAGACCACTCGAAACATAAGCGATTTTGAGAAGTATGCCATATCGCTATGGGCCGGCATGCTCATAACACGAAGTGGAAAGACCCACGCATATCATTCGCGCGATGGAACTTGATGGTACTCGATGGGCCTCGATGGGCGCGGCACGGAGCCAAACGGTGGGTGGTCAACAGGATTAGCCGGCGCAAAAGGTATCGCGGTAAGCACAGAGGATGATTGTTTCAAGCCTTGGGATACAACAGTGCCACCAGCTGTGGGTGTCTCTCGACTGGTCGATTTTCTGGCATCACCTTACCACCCCCTTCCCCCTCTTCTCTTAGACATGAAGAGATCAAGAGTGTTATCTCAACCAAAGCGGAGTCTACGTACTGGGATCTCCAGCAGCAAAGTGGCTGCAGACTTTTATTCTGTAAATTGAAGACTTGCATACTTATCTGTACGACAGAAGGCTTTGCAGTCAGCTGACGTGGGCACGTACATGTACTGCGAGGAACATGGCGCTACCAGGAGGAGTCTGGCGGCGCATGGCGGGCGAATGCTGACCCGAGAGACTCGAGATCGAGAGCAGATGATGACTCATCAGCATGACGTTTCCCGACTTGGCTGCTGGCCTTTTTTCCTTTTCCTGCATTTTCCAAGTTTTTGTTTTTATTTTTATTTTTATTTTTATTTTTATTTTTCCTACTTTTTATGATTCACTTTTCTTTCTTTACATCATCTATCCCTCTACTTCCATATTCGTACCTCGTCGCCGCAGTTGATGCAATTCGGTGACCATGAGGCGCACGGGCACCGCTATGGCTGCCGACGGGATACCGGCCAAGAGGCTGAGACTTTAACTTTTTATCGACCTGAAACAGATGCAGGTCTTTTGCTTCGACGTGCGAATCGCAACGAAAAAAAATAAAAGGGGAAAAATAAGCATTCTTCAACGCGGAGCGGAGGCTCTGCTTGATGATGGCGTTCCGTACCTCTGGGATGAGGAGCCAATCCGTCCAACAGCTCAGCGGCTGGCTGTCTGCATCCGAGCTCTTCTCATCGCGGGATCTTGCTCGCTTTTTACACGCCAATGATATGGCCAATGGGCTTGCCAGGCATCATCACGGAATTGCAGAAGCGTGGACTTTTTGGGATTCTGTGGCTCGGTCAGTGTTTGGACCAAGACTTGGCATTACGGGCAATATTCTTCCCTCGGCGCAATTGACTGCATCGTGAAACTGACATGATGGAGATGAGGTCTGAGAGTATCAAGTTTCCCGAATTAGACGACTTGAAACCTGTCAATGTTGTCAGACAATTCTGAGAAACACACTGAGCAGCAGTCAGACTCACTCGAAACGCTCCTGTGGCGTTTTTTCTCTTGCACAGATGATATTTCTTTCAACACGGCAGGCGTGGCGTTGGACTCGGCAGGTCGGAGGATTTTGATGAGCGGCGACAATCCGGGGCTTGTCCCTCTACGTGTGCAGTTTTGGGCGGGCCAGTCACCAAATATAGCAACGAGATTTGGCATGCGACGAGAGAGAGGCGATCGATTTCATCAATTTGGTATTCATTCATTCATTCAATACGTGGCACGGTAGGGTGCGATGTCATACGGGGGGGGGACGGCACAGTTGCTGGCATATCCATGGCCCCATCGAATGGCCTTTTCACTTTCCAGCTCCGCCGAGTCTTGTCGCTCTTGGCAGCATAAGCTTGAGGACTCCAAGGCTTGGTCTACCACTATACATACAGCCCCCCCGCCTCGAGCATGACTGATCGGCGCGGTGTGAGGTGATGGCCAAGACGAGCGAGGCGGGGTTAGGCCCGGCTGCGGGCTTAGTGATGATGGTCTGACTCGGATCGTCACGGGAACGACAACGTGGACTCTCCGGCAGAGTGGGCGCCATGCAAGAGTACGTACGTACATGACTATGGTTCCCCTTTTTGGGGTTGGCCAAGCCGAGCACTACTCAATCGATCGAATCAAGAGAAGACGAGGAAGAAGAAGAAGAAGAAGAAAAGAAGAGGAAGAGAAGAACCCAAAAGCCTCTCGAGCCTCTCGTCATGGCAAAAGACGCCGCCACCAGAAGAAAAGAAAAAAAAGGAAATTAGTATGTTTGCCACAACAAACAAACAAAAAAAGAAAGCAAGCGAGCGAGCGAGCCAGAACGAGGGCAGAAAGGGACAACACACAGCCAGGGACCTTCTCAGCTGAGGAACTTTCCCATTACAGAAGTGCCGCCTCGGGCCTAGAATGCGCACCGTTTTTTTTTTCCTTGTCGCATGGCCGCATGAACCCTCGAATCTACTCGAGACCAATGCAACCGGGTAACAATCTAATCCAGCGCATGGTGTGTGCGCGCAGCCAGCAGCAGCAGCATCTTATTCCCGCTTGGAGGAATGAAATCCAATCCCCCACCTGGACTTGAGAAGACTTACTCGCTCCCAAAACAGGAACCCAAATGTAACAAAAAAAAAAGGTTCATAAAGATTCCCGAAATAAAATTAAAAAAAAAAAGCGAGATTTTTTTCCCGAGACCAAAACGCCTCCTCCTTTTCATACCTAATCACTAATAGTTCAATACTCCACGAGCGCCATGTCCTCTTTTTTGTGAAGCAAACACGCCGTGACTTGGAAAAAAAAAATTGGACAGTCTGTAATGAAACAGCGCTCCGTCTTCATCTGCCCAGCTCGGCGCCGCGTAAGAGTTTGAAAGGCCGTTTCCGATCTCGATCAGATTCTCTCTCTCTCTCTCTCTCTCTCTCTGTAACTTTCCGTCTTCACGACGACGCCACACGGATGATTAATCCCCCCCCCCCACTCACCCTTCTTCTCTCTTTCCTGTCCCTCTCTTTATGAAATGAAGGAAAGGGGCCCCCGTCGCAAAAGTGGGGTAGGGGTGTACACAATCCGTTGTGCGCCGCCGCCTACAGTATGTACATACCATATGTACATGTGTGCGAACGGATGGCCCGCGCAGATCAGACCTTGTTTTTTTTCTTCCCTTTCCGAGAAGGGAGCGAATTGGGCCACCGTGGCGCCCGTGCCTGGATCAAATTGATGAGAAAAAAGGCTAAAAGCGTCTGTCTGTACAGTAGGCACGTACCCCAATGTCCGTGTATTTTTTTTTTGTCAAGAAGCCATTGTTCTTTTCTTTTCTTTTCTTTTCTTTTTTAGTTCACATCCTTCTAGATCCAATGCAGTGCAGTGCAGACACACCAAAAAAGGGGGGGGCCCAAGCTAAAGAACGCCTTCTTTTTTTTTCCGCCATCGAGGAAATTGAGGGTCGGTGATTTCGAAGAAGGAACGAAAAAAAGATCCGAACCAACTACCTACCTACCTAGTCCGTTATAGGTGAAATCAGCAAAATGACCTAATCCAAATCGGGAAGCTCGATAGTGCGTCCTTTTTTTTTCTTCCCGTCGAGCAAGATTTGGTGGTGTGTGTTGGGGGAGGTTTGGTTTGTGGGTGTAGGGTAGTTAATTTTGAGGGATAAATCTACCACTTGTTTTGTTTTGTTATTGCTCTCGATGAAGACCTTGTGCGAGTATGACTGACAAAAAGAATTTGAGATGTATTGCAAATATGTATGTATACATGTGAGTGTGTGTGTGTGTGTGTGTGTGTGTGTGTGTGTGTGTGTGTGTGTGTGATCCCAAGGGTCCGTCGACGTCCCAGTAATGCCTTATAACTGTGTACTGGATTACTTCAAAACGTGACACCATGCTACAGGGTAGTCCCGTGTGCCACCGAATCCAATCCACCAACATCATGATGGGAACAAACACCTTCGGTTGCTGACGCCGTCTTGATAATCAGCCGAAAAGACAGAAATTAAGGGGACGCGGGCTCGAAGCTAGACTCTGACAAATCATCGTAGCTGCTCATCGTTCTTCTCAAGGGCCAGCGATCTTTGAAAAAAACAGTAATCTCCCCTCCATATTTCTTTCATCTGGATATTGCTTCAGTTTTTATCTCCTATCAGGTATATTTCCAAGACACGACCGAGAGTAACAAAAAAAAAATCAAGACCTCTGAAAACTCCCAACAAGCACATCTACTCACCAACCTCCTTCCGTCACTCGAGCATCCAGGCCGCAAAACGACATTTTACAAATCGCCACATTTTCACGACCTTGCCTCCTCAAGCTCCAGCTCTAATTGTCTGATGCGCTCGCTCTGATCCTGCGACCCCGGCGTGTTGACCTTTTTCTTGAGCGCCTCGACCTCGCCTACCAGCTGACCGATTTGACTGTTCTGCGCATTGATAATCTTGGCTTGATTCTCGAGTAAATGCTTGATCTGGTCAAGCGACGTTTCGACGCCGCCCGACGATGTGGAAGAGCCAGGGTTCGCAGCCGCGGCAGCCACTGCCGGCGATGAAGTCGTTACAGGAGCTGAAGTCTTGGCAAGAGATGCTGCCGGTTGGACCTTGGCAGGGACAGAAACAGGTTTAGCTTCGGCGCGGGAGAAGCCCGACGAACGCTGTACCGGCTGCGCAATCTCTTCGAAACTTGAGGCGTCGTCATCGTCGTCATCGTCATGATGCGTTTCTACCTCTTTGTCGTCCTGAAATTTATTTGCCATGGCAGAGATTGAGCTCTTTTGGTCATTCATCGAGGGCGGAGGTCCTCGCGTGACTGGCGCTGGCGCCTCTTTTCTGGCTTCTTCTCTTTTTGGCCGCTCCTCCTCTTTCCTCGCAGCAGCAGTAGAAGTAGTTGGAGTAGAGAAGGAAGAGGCAGGTGCAGGTGCAGGTGCAGGGGCGGAACTCTGGGCTGCTTTCGCGGGCTGGGTAGTCGGCTTGTAGTCGGACGGTATCTCCTTTGGTGCACCGCCCTCGTAAATGCTCTCAAAATCAATCTTGGCTGGAAGACCAGTCCTGCCATCGAGCCATTCTTTGGCGCTAACAGCCGGCTTGATACCGGTAGCGGGAGGAAAGATGTCGGCCTGGAAACTTTCGGCGCGCCGAGGGACTGTGAAGGAGATGGGCTCGATGTAGGAGTCATTGACCGTCTTGTAGGCTCGCATGATTTCGTTCTCGTGAACCTGGTCCAATGTCAGCAACCAACTGTAGGGGTTCAGTCCTAAAATAAAAACAGGAAACCTACATTGATCCCACGTCTGGGCAGGAAGGCAATTCCTCGCTGGGGATCCGGAGACTTGTACTCGCTGAGGAACTCAAACTTGTCATTTTCATACTCGTAGTACCGAATATTGCCGTCGCTGATCCAGGCGTCAGCAGATTCATCAAGCATCCAAATCAAATCAACCTTGGAGAGTGGGGGTTTTCTCACCCTTTGCCGGCGAGGTACAAACAGTTTGATCCGTCATCTTTATTGTTGTCCACAGTCAGCATCCCGTGGTTCCAGCTTCCTTGGCGCGGTCCAGCTGGCCATGGACTTACCCCAGAACGGCATGCAGACACCAGAGATGGAGTCGAGCATGGTGAACCCTCCAATGGGCTCCGTCGTGCCAGGCTCCCACAGAGCTATTTGGCGTTCGCTCATTCTGGAAAACCCAGTCGTGGCAAAACGGTTGTGCTCGCCCATCCACACGGCCCTGCTGTTCTTGGCACCGCCGTGGCCGGCAGCATCGTGAACGGGCCTCTCTTGACGGACATCCCACACTCGAATCTTCTTGTCGCGGGAAGTCGTGACTAGCATGGTACCGCTTGCGTTCCAGGACAAGCTCTGTACAATGTCGGTGTGCTTTAGAGACAAAGAATTCTGACCCGTGCCGATATCCCAAATCTTGACTGTAAAGTCGCCAGACGCAGACGCCAATATGTTTTGCGCAGACGGGTTGAACAGGACCTGTCCAACCTTTCTATGTAAGACAAAATCTAGAGTCAGTGCCTCGGCCCGCTTCCATTGCCGGATCTGTTTTTCTCGACAAGACCTCGTACCTCGAGTGGCCGGAGAGCTTGCTGACAGGAGACACGTCGGGAGCCTCTTCCGCGTCAGTGTACAAGGTGAAGCCCTGGGGGACCTCCCACAAGAACACCTTTCCATCTTCGGAAGCGGAAGCGATGAAGTGGTCGTTAAAGGGATTCCTGCACTCGCCAACGGCTCCCAACATTAGCTGACAGGCACGCCGCCAAAGAGGATGTCCGGGCGACGACGAACCAATCTGTGTCCAGAACCGTTGCAGTATGCCCACGGAATAGCGGAATCTGGTCTGGCAGCTTGCCTCTTTCGTTCAAGGGTATGACTGCAAAGGCGCCACCCCCAGAGGCATCCCAGTTGACAGACAAGTACTCGGGGTTGACCTGCACCAAGATGTTGTCAGTCTATCAAGACGGTCGCATATCGGTTCGCGGCAGCCGGTCGCGATTTCATCCCGCTGCGTCGCTTTCAAACATTGTGCAGTTTGGTCGTCGTCAATCTTGCGATGCGCCTCGTACCTTGACCAGGTTTGTATCCCAAGCATTTCGGCTGATGCGTAGATTATCGTAGCAGAATTCCTTCCTCGTAGATTTTCCAAATACGTGACCTGCAATTATCGCCAAGAAAAATCAGCGTCTACATTGTTTCTCTCCGAAACACCATGATTGAGACATACGGTACTTGGAGGCGCGGACGAAGCGGCCAGCCATACTCGACAATGGGTGTGCTGCAGCGCAGCGTAAGAGCTTGTGGGAAAGTGGCAGGAATAATAAAAAAAAAGGGGGGGTAACCGCGTGCGGTGAGGTGATGCTCGCGTGATCAAAAGCTCGGCAGATCAAAAGCTCAATTGAGACGGAATGAAGTTGAAGAGCAAAACGACCCAAGACGGCTGATAAAAAAGGGCTGGGGCTTGGCTGAGATGTAACGCAAGCAAGGTTTGTATGTACCCTTAGACAAGGGGGGGGGCGGGGGAGAAGAGGGGAGCGATTCGGAGAGGGAGGAGTAAATGCGAAACGTTCATGCCAGATGCCAGATGCCAGATGCCAGATGCCAAAATGTCAATCAATCTCCTTTCATGCACGCTCAGGAAGACACTAGCAATGGGCCCCTCCCCCTCCCTGAGCAGGTTCCTCTTCAGGGCAGGGAGGTGGAAAGATACCTACTTGGTGACCTTAGGTCCTACCCTCATGGTCAGTACCTCGGCCAGTAGAGAGGGCAGACGGATTGTGGTCATTTCAACCCACCTCATGAGGTACACACTAGATACAAGTATGCACATCAGTACTCTGCACATAAGATACCTAGGTACATATGCATATCTTGTGCACCACCGAAGCGGAAGCGGCATCAATCATTCTGCTGATATGCGACGCTTCACGTGACGAGCCTCAAAGCCATCACGCAACTCATCTGCCTGTTGCGCATCGACAGGGAATACACATTCACTGCAGCTTCTTTGCTTCGTTGCTTTTGACAATTCATTTTTTTGGCCCGCACATCTTTTAATACATTCATCCCCAGACTCACATCGCCAGGTACTCTCAATGAAACAAGACAGAAAAGGAAAAAAAGATACACGAAAAAAAATACAGAAAAGAAGAACCTCGATGCACTGAGGTTTCGCCATGTCTCTAGAACAAACACCTGCTGCATGCTTACATCTCGATGCTGGACCTCAGATCAGCATCAAAGTCTATATGCGTCGTGGCAAGATTGGCCAATTTGATCCATCGCTGAATGCTCAGACGTCCTTTGCCGCTGGGGGAAAACAAGAACAAAGAGAAAAAAAAACTCGCGGCCCCGGCAAATCGTCATTAGAGTCCGTCGTGCGACGTGAAATGAACATTTTGTCTTCGTGGCCTCATGCTTTGATTGCATCAAAAGAATCAAACAAAAGAAAAGAGGGGG
>JMQE01000665.1:0-40099 GCA_000731825.1 Hypocrella siamensis
CTCCTCCTCCTCCTCCTCCTCCTCCTCCTCCTCATCATCATCATCATCATCATCATCATCGCCATCGCCATCGCCATCATCACCCGCATCAGCAGCAGCAGCGCTCAACGGAAGACGGAGCATCTGCTGTCGTAGCCGCGTCTCCTGGTTCTGGAACGAGGCCAGACCAAACGGCTCGCGACGGATGAGCACCCGCGACAAGACCTGCGACCATGATCCCGGCGCCGCGCACAGGTCCACCACACGAGACACTCCGGCGAAAAGGCTGAATTCTTTTTTTTTCCCTGTGTCAGCGTGTGTGTGCTTGGGAAAGAAGGGGGGGGCTGGCTGAATGTACATGTGCTGCGACTCCTGATGGCGACTGATGCTCTGCTTTGTTACCCACCTTCGTCGAGCTGGAGAAGCTTAAAGGCACTTCGGGCTCGCCAGCCTTGTTCCTTGGCCAGACGGTAGTATGCGTCGCGCTTGTCTTTGGACGATTTGCCCATTGCTCCTGTCCTTTTTGCAACCAACAGTTAGAGACGTTGGCATTGAATCAGAGTTGGGCTTTTAAACCAGGAGGAGAAAGAAAAAGAAGCGCGGCGTGGAGGGGCACTTTTTTTTTTTTCCTTCCTCCTGGGAATTATTCTTAGCTGCCAACCCCACACGCACGGCACCCTGTATGAACTAAGTACGTACCTACACTTTGGATCATGACATCGCCAGATCGTATGTACTACAGTAGAGTACACCGTTGGCAATTAGATGGGACCCGGTACGCGTCGCTTTCCAGATTGATCAATCACCAGCATCTCTTGCCCCATTCAAGCCGACCGAGTTTCCAGCCTCGGATTATCATGTTATCAGTCAAACAGTGGAACGTCTCGAGCTACCCGCCGCAGCCATGTGCGCGGAGAGAATGCTTGAGCAAGAGCAAGCCCTGGCTCATTGATTACGTCCGTCTCCAAGTCAGATACTTTCAACATTTACGAGTCAGATGATGCCCAATTCGCTGCCAATCGCCTCCAATGCCTCGCCAAGTAATCGCATCACCACCTCATTCCCTCCCACACCCAGCGCCTTCACCAACAGCGGGTACAGTCGCAACAGATGCTTTCTCTTCTCGCCCTGGGCCTTCTGGAGAGACGGTATGGCCTCGCCTCGACTCTCGAGTTCCACCAATTTCCTCAGCATCCAGATCAGTTCTTCGCGCTGGCTCAGCGGTTGCGGCATATGTCCACGTAAAGGTTGATCGGCCACGTGGGCACGCAATGTGAGTGCGCATCGCAGCATCAGGTACGGCGCCGTGGTACTGGCGACACGGCGGCTGAGAGCAGACTGACCATCTCCATCTGCGTTGGTCTTCTTGTTTTTGTTCTTTCTGGCCAACGCGTCACCTTCGACCTTTTCCGCGCCCTTTTCTACGGATAAGAGCGTGAAGAGCTCTTCAAAGGCAACATACGCCAACGTCTTCCGGGTCACCGGGGGCGTCGTCATCGTGCGTCCCGGCCTGGTTGTGTATAAAGGGGTCAGATCGGGCGGGAGTTTTCCGCGGGGCGAATCTCGCGCCGCATACGCCAAGTCGTGAATGATGGAATTCTTGAACAGGCTTTCGGCATAAGACTTGCGAGCCTCTTCGGAGACACTTTCGGCACCCAGAGACGGTATGATGAGCTCTCTAAGTGTGTGGAAAGACGCAATGTCAAAATCCTCGTCGCCTTTGTATACTGCATTGCTGATACTCCCATCGCATTCAGCACTCAAGATTCCGTCTGCCAAGGCGACAATGCCGAGCCAGATTTTCTGCAATGCCTCACACGGGATACGTCGGGTCCTGATCTGAGGAAGCGTTGCTCCCAAAATTGTCAATGCAGATGACGTTGCGAGTTTCCAAGGTTGGAGAGATTTGGTTGAGACGAGGAAGCCGTATTTTAGGGAGACTGGCTTGTGTAAAGCCGACAATGCTTCTGCAAACGCTCCGCTCGTGTAAACATCTTCATCAGACGTGTGGTTCAGGCATAGCCTCTCGACAAGTTTCATGCTTGCTTTCGACATGGCCACATATGTTCGCTTCGAACCCGGCGTCAAGACTTGAGAAGGGAATGGCAGTGTGATGAAGTCTGACACCTGCCGTATCATAGCCGACGGAACGCCATCCACATCAGTTCTGATCATTGCCACGGCCGACAGAATCTGCGTCTGTAGATTCGTGGCATGCTCGACATCGGACACGATGGCGCTAGCTGATTCTTCTTTGACAGTTTGCCGCAGCAGAGTCAAGATGCGCTCGACCCTCTCCACAGTCAAGTCTGCTTGAATCAGCTGGTAGACTTGTGCAAAGGCTGCGACGTATGCCACGAGGCAGTCCTGATTGTCTTCTTCTCCCTTCATACCACCAATGTTTGAAGTCGGAACGCCCCTTGCCCATAGGGTCCATGCGGACTTGACTGTCTCCGCGTTGAACATCGGCTTCTCTTCACTGCCAGTTCGAGAAAGCACACGGCTAAGGGCTTTGAACGTGGCAGTGTTGATATTCAGAATGTTGAACCCCAGCAGGGTAACGAAATGCTGCAGCAGCTCGCTCCATAGGTTGTTGAACGCCGACGAGGGGTTGAGAGCGTCAATGTGATTGGCAAGCAGGCCCGAGATGCCATCAAGCACCACGGCGGCAGTTCCATGCCAGTCGGCAACGTCTTGCTCGTCAACGCCTCCGATGGCCGCCGCTTGCAGCTCTTTCTCCAAGGAGGTGAAGAGCTTGAAGATGACCGATTTGACGCATACTGACCATGTCTCGGGGCCCAGGCGATCCCCGTAGGCATCAAATATCCTCAAAAGAGTCTGAATCGCGGAATTACGGAGGTCGAGTCTCTCGTCAGAGGTCACTGCCGCTAATCTTAGCAGGAGCAGCATCCAAAGGGCAGCATCGGATCCATTTTGCGTGTGGTCTGCTGCTCTCTTCTCAAGCTCGGACTCGTTGGATGTCGCCACCAGATCCGGGGTAATCTCCAACGTCTTTGCCTTGGCGGAAAGGAAATCGGACAAGACCCAGAAGAAAGTTACAGTCTATGAGAGAAAGTTTAGCTTTGTGTCATGATCGATGTCATGGCTCATCGGTACGCACCGTCAGGGCGATGTTGAGGTCATCGCCTTGAGAGCAAAACTTGTCCAGGGTGTCCACGAGGATCAAGAAGCACGAGTTGGGAAGCGAGGACAAAAAGTCGGAGCATATGAGCTCCAGGGAACCAAACGCCGAGCGGGTCAGTTTCGGGGACCTTGTAGACAGCAAGCCGGCCTCGGTGTTCTTTCCTTGCTCCTGGACGTTTGTCTTTGAAGTCGGAAAACAGCTGCCGATAATTTCAAACGTAATCTCCCAGCCACTGACAAGTTCGTCTCCACAGCCCTCGATAATACTCTTCAAGCCTTCAAGGATAATTTTATGGACGTCTACATCTGTCGACGCGCTGGACACAGAGTCTGCACGAGTGTTCTGGTGGAGAACGGCCACGGCATCTCGCAGAGACGTCAGCAGACGCAGCTGCACGGGCCCTCTGCTGGCTAGAGGCATCGAGGCCGTGGCCGCTGCGGCCTCCAATGTCAAGTTTGTTATTGTCTCCGCGGCCTTTGCCCTGACCTTTGGCTCTAGTATTCTAGAGCCAAGCGTATGGGTTATCTCAGTGACGAGGATGTTCCAGCCAGATACCTCTGGCGCATCCTGGAACAATCTCTGCAAATTCACCGTCGCCATCTCGCCAAGTTTGGCCAAGGCGAATAAGACCTCCTGGTTTGACGACGTCGAAGTCGAAAGGGAGAAACTCAGCACGCGTCGATGGCTTTGTGGCCGCTGTGACTCTACAGGCGGCGGGGAGGACAGACCGCTTGCCTCGGGTTTGTGTGGAATCTTCCTCTCCAAGAGACTGCAAACGGCTTCGACGACATTTATGAACGCGCTGTTGGGAAAGTCAACAGTGCTCTCTATCAACCTCTGAGCGGCAGTCTCAACGAATTTGATCTCGTTGCTGAAATTCGCCATCAGGGCGTCGCCATCTCCGGCTTGCTCTGCAGGACGAGCAACAGACGGGGTCCGACCAGGCGTCTTGCCCGTGGCGAACATGACAAAGTCGGCTTGTTGCAGCGTCTCGAAGATGATGCCCCACGCCGACCCCAGGGTCGGACCCAGCGCGATGCCGAGATTGAGAAGGGCACGCAGGCAGAGAAGGTTTCGCGTGTTCAGGGAAGCGCCGGCGACATCGACCGAGGCCTGTCGTTGCCTCTCGGACGAGGGAGAGCTGGGGCTGAGAGCCTCCACGCTGAGCAGGCCGCGTGCGTTACTAAAGAGGGTGTTTGGCGTGTCAGAGGGCGTACTCGGCGCGGATTGGCGGGACTGTCCGGAGTTGAGGCAAGCCGTGAGGTGATGAGGTGGCACTGCAGACTTGCCGAGGGTCGTCAAGAAGGCATCTCTTGGTGTCGGAAGCTGCAGCAAGCCAGAGACGTGTGCAAATCTCTGAAATGAGCGGACCAAGCTGTGGTAGTACTCTGAGTCTAGCGCGGCATATAGAAAGGTCGAGAAGGTGGCAAGGATGGCAGGCCAGCACTCATCCACAATGGCAGCACAAATCTTGACATCATGATACATGGGGTGATCTTCCAGATCGAGTGGGTTCACGGGAATCGGATTTTTCTTGAAAGACATTGCCCGTTCCCGTCCACTGGTCTTCTTTTGCTGGGCCGAGGAGTCTCGACCTCCTTCGTGTTTGGAGGCCTTACGGCGATTGCGGCTCTCGCTAGGCACTGTCAATGGGATGATGAACTTGGCCAACCCGTCGGACAAGGATGACAGGCAAGACAGTATCAGGCTGTACACATAGGATTCCGGGACGGAAGGCGGTTCCGTCTTGTCCAGCTGATCAATGCAGGGGACACGGATAGAGCTCCATTGAGTGCTGATGCCAGTGTACGATGCCTCAGAACCTATACCTCCGCCAATGATGCCGCTCATCCCTGCCTCGAGCATCGCCTGGTCGGTTGGGGATCCAGAAGCATTCGATTGATTCGTCATGGGCATCGTAGAGTGATGCCCCAGGCCAATCACCGCGGGTTTCTCGGTGCTGAGGCGAACAAATGTAGCTGCCAGTACTTTGATGATGTCCCGCTCGCAGTCTCTCGCATCGAAGAGGGAAAAAATCTTGCGTACCAAGGCGTGGTCTCCGAATACTCCTCTGAGGACCTCCATGCAAAGCGCCCGCTTCCACAGTGCCGCGTCTTGATCAAGCAAGTGTGTGAGTATTTCGAGAGCATCGCCGCACTCCTTTGACAGAATATCAATGTGCCTTCGAAGCATCGTGTACAAGATGCGAACCAGCCTCACCGCCGTTGCGAAGGAGGGTTTGCCTTTCAGGGAACTGGCAAGCAGAGGCATGACAGTTACACGGAGAATATGGGCTTGTTCCGGATGTGCTGTGAAGACGGATGCATGATTCGTAATGACTGACTCGATGAGTTCGAGGCCAAAAGTTTGAGGCAAGTTTGAGGATCGCAAAAATTCCGGTCTCTGGTTCTCTGTCATCAAGCACAAGTCATTGAAGATCTGGCCGGGCTCGGTCAGCAAATCACCCATGGCACGAGCTCATCCAAATTCGCCTACTCTGTACGCATCCGAAGCAGCTGCTCGAAGCTGGACCGGACCGTCCGCAGCTGGGGCCTCGCCAACGACTGGGGCATCCGAACCATTCCCTGCACCCCAAACAAGAATGTGTGAGCTTTTGGCAAGACAATCCGCACACAATATCGCCATGAAACTCACGATCTTCAGCGACAACCTTGTCGAAAACCGAAACGACCAACTGCTGCAACGTTGCGGCGCTCGTATTGTTGACAACGGCATTCTTGCTGCCTTGCAAGGTGAAGCAGATGTTGAGCGTGGTCACTAGCAAATCTCCATGAAGTGCAGACGAATAATTGTGCAACAGCGAGGGCAGAGCTTGGAGGATCTTGAGCTGCACGTCCAAGCCGGCTGAGGAAGCCTGCATCAACGCCTCCAGGACTTGGTTGAGCTTGGCTGGAGGTAGGGCACGAGCAACGATGAGGCGTTGCAGACAAACAATGGCGATGCTGGTGAATTTTGCATTTTTGGTGCCGCATGCTATAATGAAAGGGTTGGAGAAATTGGATTTTTTTGAAATGACTGCACCGGCGTTAATCTTCCCGCTCAGAGCTCAGGAGAAAAAAAAAAAAAAACAATTCGTGCAAGGCAGCGAGTTGCTCTCTTCTAGGAGGGCGCGCAGGTCATACATTCTGGGACGGCCTGCTCAGACACATTGCCGAGCTGCTTGAGCTCCTCGAGGGATTTTTCAGCCGCCTATAAACTGATCAACGACCAGGACTTTTCAAGGACCATGTTGCTTCCACGAGGCCATACTTGTCTCAAGTCATTGTGTTTCCGCTTACTCTCTTGTATGAGATTCGCCAGCTCGTTGGCCAGCAGCTGAGTTGTCATCGTGGGCGGGACAGCCTGCGAGGCTCTCGATACAAATACATGTGAGGCAGTGACTGATGAGATGCCTGCACGTCAAGGAGCACGAAGCTTGTCTTGTGTGAACGCGCGTCAGGTTGTTCGGCGTAGGCTACGGTATTTGCTCCCGTCCGCACACTACGGTCCCACGACACCAGTAGAACAAGGGAACATAGGGACAAGGGGGGAAAGGACGTGGCGCGGGATGGTTGACTGCCCCTGGCCCCACTCGCCCGTGATTCGTCCCAGGCCCAGAGCTCCGCGAAGTTGCCCCTGGTACGGACACAGCTGCACCAGTATGCATGCACGTAAGGAGTCAAGAATTGTACATTATGCAGAGACCCCGTACTGTGTTGATAGATACAATGAATCCTCATCACGTTGGGGCCAATGTCTCTCTGTTGCCTTCACCTTCCTACTTTTTTTCTTCTAATCGCTTACGTGAGCCGCAGACCGTCCGAATGCAGCCTCAGGATTGTAGGCTCCTGCATTTGCAAATGTGGCGGCCCTGTACCCCGAACGGAGAGTACTTGTTCCCAGTCGAGAGCTAGCGCGTCTATTTTGTGCAACAAAGGTACATTCGCTTACCAAAACTCCGGCACGCAAAATCCATATTCAAGAACCTTGACCATGGAGAAGGAAATTCCCTAGAACGACTTTGTCAATCACAGCAAAACTTTGCCGAGACAAACAGGCGCAGCTGGTCCACACAAGCATCGGCTCAAATGCATCGGCGCTCAATGTTATTGCTCAAACAGCAAAAGTACCACGCAAAGGCCAAAGAAAGAAACAAAGCAAGCAGGACTCATCGCCGGTCATGGATACTGAATATTTAAACAGGGGCATTGGTAAAGAGGTATGAGACGGATTCGCCGTTGTGGGTTCGGCGGATCGCCTACGAGTTGCACGGTCAGGAACCCGATGTTGTCTTGGCAAATTGAACATGCAATGTTTTACACACGTACCTCTGCCAGCGTAGCCGAGACGTCAATGACCTTCAACTTGGGGCATCTGTCCGTCTTGTCACCGAGAGGGACGGCTAGGCTCGAGCTTAGCATGAATCCAACAGCACGGTGAAGGTAAAGCGGCGCACATACTATTGGTGACGACCAGGCCAGCCAGACATGAATCGTTGATGTTTTCAATGGCCTTGCCGCTCAGGATTCCATGAGTGACGATGGCATAGACCTGTTTTGCGCCGTGTTGATCCACCGTTTCGGCAGCCTTGATAAGCTTTGCGGGAGTTAGCATCTGCGGTCCGAAAGCCAGCGTGGGGAAGACTGAGGAGAGAGTCGTACAGTTCCGCACGTATCAGCCATGTCGTCTACGAGGATGGCGACCTTGTCTTGCACATCACCAACGAGAACCATGCGGCCAACGACATTGGGCCTGGGCCGCTCCTTGTGGATGAGAGCAAAGCCGACCTTGAGGCGGTCAGCGATGGCAGCTGCTCGTTTGGCACCGCCGGCATCGGGAGAGACGATGACGCAATTTTCTGACTCGAGATTCTCCCGAATCCAACGGAGAACAGAGGGCTCGGCATAAAGGTTATCCACGGGAACGTTGAAGAAGCCTTGGATCTGTGAGGCGTGCAGGTCCATTGTAATCACGTGATTCTGTTGAAGCAGGGTCAGGGGCCAAGGACAGACATGACGCCAGTCACTCGAGAGGGGTCAAACCTACACAGCCCGAGACTTGCAGCATGTTGGCGATGAGTTTGGCGCTGATGGGAGCCCTGGACTTGTCCTTCTTGTCCTGTCTTGCGTAGGGAAAGCTGGGTATGACAGCAGTGATGCGGCGAGCCGAGGCGGTGCGGCAGGCATGGATCATGATGAGAAGCTCCATAAGCCCATCATTGACGTCTCCCGGGGCTGTTGACTGGAGGATGAAGACGTCTTCGTCCCTGACAGATTCACCAATGGATACACTCGTCTCTTGGTTTGAGTAGTTGAGGCTCATTGTGTTGGCAACCTCGATGCCAAGGCTGGAGTCATGGCCCCTCAAAGTTAGTCATTTGGCTGTTAGATTGATTGCACGCAGCACACGGAATGGCAGCGAATATGCAAAAAACTATTTCCTCGACTTACCGAGCGGCGACCTGGCTGCTGAGCTCCTTGTGGGAGCTGCCCGAGAGGAGCTTGATCTCGTTCGCCATTTGATCCAACATTGCTGAGGAAGCTGTTCAGGCCGGCGACCGGGCGACCGGGGCCGATTTAAAAAAAAAAAAAAAAAAAAAAAAAAAAAAAACTAGCGCGGGTGACTGGCGAAAGGCGCGGCTCGCATGCAGGCAGGTATGTGCGGCTCAGAGGCAAAGGGGTCGAGGAGGGGGGGTAGGGGACTGGTTGACTGGAATCTTGTGTCGCAGCACTGGATGAGACGTTACGCAGTCGACGAGGGACGACAGCCTTGCTTTTGAGAAGTCTTTTTGCCGGTCTGACTGGACTTTTGTTTGCATGTCGGGGGCCCCATACAATTGAATTCTCTGCAGAAACCAGCTCGAACAAAACTCTACTTGCAAGCCAAGTCATGTGACAGCCACTAAGATACCGTACTGTACAGTATACCCAAGAGCTTGTACACATTTCTCTTTTAATCACAGGCAATCTCTCCAAGGCCTCATGGAATGATGACACCGTTTAATTTCTTCTCCAATCTTTGTATTTTTCTCTTTCTACTTGCTGTTTTTCGAGCTGAGAAGTCAGGTTCATCCCTTTTCATGGTTGTTTAACTACCAGAAACAGGGGCAGTCACATCACATGTGCATATACCTAGCATGTGCTTTATGCAGACACCCGAAAATTCATGTGCTCGGCATCAGCATGACCATGATTGGTTTTGTCCGCGGCAGAGGCTCAAGAACCGTGCTTCTCCGTCGCAAGTTGCCAGGCGTTTGTAGAGGCGATGAAAGCATGATCACGAAGGCATGCAAGGCTCTACGTTTTAATGTATGTATATGTAGTGTGTGCCTACCTAGTAGTTGTGTGCCTAGTACGCATGTACGTACATATGTGAGATGTGTACTGTGTGCTGTTTGTACAATCTGCGGTCGATGTCCTGGCGTACCTCCAAGGTGCCCGCCCTCCCTGGTCTGCACAGTGCGTGCAGCCGTGAGTCTCCTCGCGTCAACGGCTGTTCGCCACACGTCTGCGACTCTACGGCTCCGCTTGCTTGGGAACGCCTGGAAAGGATTCCTTCCACTGTTGCGTGCCGTGTGTCTTCCATCGCCGTTTATGCACTCACTGGCCCGGCCTTCCACGAGATAGTCGACAACCGCAGTCTGCGTCTTTTTTTTTTTTTCAGCCGGCCTGCTGCATACCTTTGCATCGTTTCGTCGCAACCGTCTCTGCCTTGTCAGCGAATCGAGACGGGCGGCAATCATGCCCCTTACCCGGAAAACTGCACCCCCATGGCGAATTATGCGTGTATCCCGCCGCGCCTGATGTCGTCGGTCTCGTCGGTCTCGTCTTCCTCATCACTGCACGAAATACTGTCGAGGCACCGCAAGCTGCGGCTGCTCGTAGCGGCCACAGGGCCTCGCGACACCTCGTGGGCACAGACCTTGGTGGTGCGATTATCCAAGAACCCTCACGTCGAGATGCGGGCCATTGTCGACGATGTCGTGCCGAGGCTCACGCAAACCATCATCGTCATGGAGAATCGCAGTCTGGCTCCGGGGCAGGGCGAGCGGGCCGACGACATTGAGTTCTTCCGTCAGCAAGCTTTTGACCTGGTCGAATGGGCAGACTTGCTCATTTGCGTACCGCTCGACGCGGACGGCATGGCCAAGATGCTGGCCGGCATGGCCGATACGCTACTTGGCGAGGTGCTACGTGGCTGGAACGTTCAGAAAAGCGTCATTCTGGTTCCCGGGATGAGCACGCACATGTGGTCGCATCCCATGACGAAGCAACATCTGAGCAAGATACACAGGAAGTGGAACTGGATCCGGGTCATGACGCCGATTCTGTGGCACTACGAGGGCCAAATGAACCCGAAGCGAGTGCCCAATTGGAATGGGTTCAACGAGGTCTTGGGCATCATCAAGAACCAGGCCGAGCTGCTCAGTCTCGGGCGGGACGTTGAGATAGCCACCAACGCGTCCATCGTCGGCGATTCAAGTGTCAGGCTGCACTCCAAGCTTCCGCCGGAGATCTGGACCATTGTGCTGGATTGCGCCGGCGACTGGGAACTGGCCAAGGCACTGGGTATGTACACGAATCTACCCATGCCATCGGCCTGGTCGCTCGAGCCCCGAGATCCCACCGACCCTCTCAAGATCTACCAGCATGAGCTGGAATGGACGGTGCTCGCGGGCAACTCGGCGGCGATTTGCAAGAAGCTGTCCCAGTGCCCGCCGACCTTTGTTGACATGCCCGCACTCGTGGTCAAGCTCACGATACGCTTCGCCCTCATCGACGTGCTTGCCTACCTTGAAGCCAACCGGCCAGACCTGTTCAAGGCCTTTGGCGGCACGACGCTGCCGACCAACGCGTCGGCGTACTATCCCCGGACGGACGTGCTCGACTACTGGAAGACGAGCAAGTGGTTCCGCGAGGACGACCATGCGTACGACGCGGAAGCGGTCGACGGGGCCTCGAAGAACGGCCACGTCGACATACTGGACTGGTGGTGGCGGAAGTCGGGGCTGCCGATGCGGTACACCGAGGCGTCCCTGGAGCAGGCCAGCGGGCGCGGGCACCTGCTCGTTCTCGAGTGGTGGCGCGAGGCGGCAGCGCAGGACGATAAGATCGTCCTCCGGCCCGGGCGGTCGTTGATATGGGCATCGCAATTTGGGCAGACGCGGGTGCTGGAATGGTGGGAGGCGTCGGGCATACCGCTCGCACACGGCGACGCGGTTGCCAAGACGGCCTCGCGCTGGGGCCAGGTTGACGTGCTGGAGACGTGGCGGCGTCTCAAGGGCGACGACAAGCTCGTGTTTGACGCCGAAGTGCTCCTGAGCTCGACAATTCACCAGCACGTAGACGTGCTCGAGTGGTGGCGCAGGTTCGCGCACGGCGAGCTCGAGGGCATGGAAGGGCGCAAGCAGCTGGTCGAGTTCCGGACATGCAACATTGAGGAGGCGCTCGAGGACAGCATCGGCAGCGACCAGGACCAGAACAAGGCGCGCAAATGGTGGGCGCAGTATGGTTTGGATCTGCGCATGAGAAACGAGGAGTGGCTCGAGACGCGATATCTTTGATGATGAGTCTGGCGTGTGTGTTTTTGCCTGAGAGGGAGAGGAGTAATTTTGCCCTGCTCAACAGCACTTGCCGAGGGGGCAAAGGGGCGTTTATACTTGCATGGCCGTAGGCGTGGTGACCTGAATATACATGTTTATGTGCGCGTAGCTGTGTGTGTGTAGTTGTGTGCGTAAATGTATGTGTTGCTGAAACAAACCGCTCCATTAGCGGTTTGGCCACGACTTCATCTCATCCCAATTGCGCCGAAATGCACGCCATGTACCGATCTCACAACACCACCATCACAACGCCGACATATCTGATCGTTTGTATTCTGCCATGGCAACGACGACTATGTATGTATGTGGAAGATGCAGTGTCGTCAGCAGCAGTAGTAGTCGACATAGCGTCTCATTGGCCTCGTCACGTCCAAGCACGTAGCATGCCTCGTCGCGAAATAAGTCTTTTTCTCTCTGGCCCAGAACTCTCGTCTCAGGCCATTATTTCTTTTTCTTTTTTTTTTTTTTTCGAAAAAAAAAACTTTCAAAAAGAAAAAAGGGGCAGAACAAGGAGAGAAAGGAAAAAGCCACGCAGCCGAGTAAATCCAGACAAGAAACGCCCCGTCCCAAAAAAATAATAGTATTGTTAGTACCGGCCAGATCTAGACCAGAGCGGCCCCTTCTAGAGCCAGTAGGATCTACTAGGTAGGTAGATAAAGGTAGTGTGTGTATTCCGGTTCGTTTGTCCAAAAACGCCATGTTACAGAATGAAAGAGAAAAGGAAGAGCAGATGAACCTCGTGTGGCGGGCGGAAACAAAAAAAAACATGTCAGAGCGGGAGAGGCTTTCTTTCTTTCTTTCTTTTTTTTTTTCTCTCGTTTATTCTGCTTTGATCATAAGTCAAAGTACGTATTTGGTTAAAAAAAAATGCCCCTTTTTTTGTTTCATTTCGTTCTCAGCGGCATCAAGCCAGGGTCTGAATGGCAAAAACGGGGTCTGCCGAATCTTTGTTTCTCTGTCTCTCCTCTCTTTTTTTCTTCCTTGTAAATGACGGGATCGATGCCAAGATTATGCAGAAAGTGCAATTGACAGTATTTGCCCGATGTCATTTTGCTGGCGCACATTCTTCAAATCACGTGTTATGGGACAAGAAAAGAAAACGAATTTTGTCTTTTTTTTTTGTTTGTGGCATGGAACCCACGTGCATACTGGTGGCCCGAACTTGAGAGTTATTGCCACGTCTGTGCTAGGCAGACTTGTGAAGAACAAAAGAAAAAAAAAACGAAAAACGAAAAGGAAACAGCCAGCCAGCCAGCGCCAAGTTTGGGAGTGGTGGTGGCTAGGCAGTTAAGTGCGCGTGTGTGCGTGCGTGTGTGTGTGTGTGTGTGGACATTTTTGCCACGAGGAGAGGAAGGGGAGGTGGCCAGGGGAAAGACTGAAGAAACTTGTCAGGGTGAAACTTGTTGGCGCAAAGAGACGGACATGAAGCACATCTTTACCGGCCACGTAAACATGTATAGGAAAAAAAGGACAAAAGAAAGGGGAAAATAAAAAGAAGACGCGGTCGTCTCATCTCCCCTTCTCCACAAGAGGCATGAGTCGCGGTCGTGATGATCCATGATGATCCATGATATGCATACAAGGTAGTGCATACATACAGTACATGCGAACGGACATGTCTTGTCCCGCGCTTGCGGATACGTAAAACTAAGTAAGTGATGAGCGGTCCAATCGATCCAGGGCAGGCTCATCTTTCGACTGCCACGTTTACAGAGTGCCGAGGAATATAAGCGTTAGGCTCACTTTCTGGGTGCGCATAAAAACGCAGACGCCATGTCGAGGGGCAAAAACGAGACCAGGTAGGAAGATGGGCCAGCGCTATTACTTGGGTGCGACACGACACGAGACTCTTGCCGCCGCAGCCAAAGCAGCAGAAGACCAAGACGATGGCAGCAGCCGGCAGCCGGCAGCCGGAAGAGAGACGACCAAGTCGCAAGTCAGTCGTCTCGAATTGATTGCACTCGAACCCCCCCGCGGTCTCCAACCTCTCCGTCGTCTCCGTCGCATACAGCACATACTAGAGGGATACTAGGTCCCTAACGCAACGAGACGATTGATTCGTTCTAGAAAGAAATTGAAAGCGGGGCATGCTTGTTTGCGTCGGGACCAATCACGGTGCAGGACAGCCCTGGGACTTGCCAGTCTTCCAGTGGTGTTCCCCAGTCCCCCATGTCTCACCACCATGTCTCACCCAACTTCCTGGAGAAAAAAAAACGCCGAAAACCGTCTGATCGAAGCCCCCCCCAAATCCGTTTGCGGACTTGCTTCATCACATAATAACGTCTGATACGTCCTGCGCTGCACGATGGATGATGACGTTGTGCCAGGAGAAGGGGTGATGGTCTTGACGAAATTTTGCCCATAAACGATTTACTATTCTTTTTCCTGTCACTGCAACCCATGTAAAGAGACAGCCAACCAGACACGGACCAGCCACCTGATGAGGGGGTTTCTAAGCAATCGTCATGCAAAGAAGGAGGGGGGGGGACATCATAAAAAAAAGAAAAAGGAAAAGGAAACGACAATGCCGGCCCGATATTGCACTATATGCGTAGCGCATCGACTCCACGTACTACGTACTTCAAAGTACTAGTATTCCGTACTGCACGCAACGTCTCCTCCTCCGAGCATCTCGTCGTCCGGAACTTGGAACCGCGAACAGCCCACTTCCTCAAGCGGCGTTGAAGAATGCCAGTCCAAGCTCCCAATGGTGTCGAGGCCATGTCCCAGTCGAGGCTAGCGCAAGCCCATTCTGTCTGGGCTGGTGCCCGTCTGCTTGCTCCTTCCCTCCCCCCCCCAAAAGAGTGTCCAGAGAGGGGAGACCAGACAAGAGACCAGAGACCTCAGCCCGTTGATCCAACCCACCAACGCCCAGAATGTGACGCCAGATCAGACCGGCCAAGTCAAAACTCAGCAAGTCCCGATGATGCCAAGAATAAATTGCCAGTTGTGCCTTGGCGCCGGAAAGCAAAAGGCTGCCAAGCAAACCACAAACAGCCCTGGGCCTGTCTCAATTCATTCCCGTCCGTCCCCCCTTATTTCATATTTCTATGACATATTTTCATAGTTTCCAAATCTCCATGTTCCCTATCCCATGACTCCGTGACTCTGGTTTCATGGGTTGCTTGCTCTGACTCTGGCTCTGGCTCTTGCTCTTGCTCTTGTCCTTCATCCCAGACCCATTACCCCTCATCCACCTCATCCACCTCATCTACTTCATCTACCTCCTCGGACACCCACACCCACACCCACATTCACACCCACACCCGTCGCGTCTCTTACACGCTGCCTGGCCGTCTGAATCCCTGCCCTCGTTTTGATGAATGCCATGGTCCGTGACTGTAAGGACACCCATCCAAGTTGCCCTGTCAGTCAGTCAGTCCCCCAACAACAACAACAACAACAACAACAACCACCACCACCGCCGCCGCCGCCGAATGCTCGGATCCGCCAATCGCCCGCTTCCGCAAGCCTTGTTGTGCTCAGTCCGTCGCTCGCCCGCCTTCAAAACCGTCTCGAAACGAATTGAGTCTGCCCTTGATTTCACCCACACAGACACTGCATCTTGAGACCATCACCCGGGCTGCTCTCACCGCAACTCACACCTTGTCTATATCTGCCGCGGGTGGACCACCGCTCCGCGAGCGTGCTATATCCTATGAGGTGAGGGTGAGAGTGACTTGGTACAAAAGACAACTTCTATACAGCCTTTCTTCTCTCTGGCTGGCTTTGGAAGCAAAGCAAAGCAAAGCAAAGCAGGGGAGAAAGAAAGGGGCGGGGGCGGTTTTTGTCTGCCGTCTTTTTACTTGCTCGCCCTCGCCAATTCGACGTCCCTTTCTTCTTCTTCTTTTTTTTTTCTTCTTCTTCTTCTTTTTTTTCTGGTGGTTTGTCATTTTTGTCATTTTGGGAGGTCTGCCT
This sequence comes from Hypocrella siamensis, assembly GCA_000731825.1. NCBI lineage: Eukaryota > Fungi > Ascomycota > Sordariomycetes > Hypocreales > Clavicipitaceae > Hypocrella > Hypocrella siamensis. The sequence goes on from JMQE01000665.1 coordinate 15,645, forward strand.
GTCATGGCTCGATTTCCCTTTTCAATCGCCAGCCGAAAGAAGCAGGCCGTCTCGACACCGGTAGACGCACCGCCCATGAGCAAGGCGCACAAGATCTTGGGTTCAACGCCGCTCAACATTGATGCTCCGGCTGCGAGGAGCGAAACGCTGACCCTCATACCCAGTGATGATGGGTCTGCCACCACCGTGTCGAGCCATTCAGAATCCCCGTCGCAAGCCGACAACTATGACTATCATCAAGTCATCACGGCCAGCGGTGGTGACCAGGGCTGGAACGACGATTTGGACCAGATGCCAGTTCCAACCAGACTCGAATCCATCGGCGCTTCGGCGCAAGCAGACGCCTCGCACTCAGACACAGCTGGCGCATTGACGGCTGGCACATGGACGGCTGGCACATTGAAGAAGAGCCCTTCGTCGTCCGCGATTCAGTCACGCTTTAGCAAGACGAGAATCCTGCTCCGGCAAAGTTCTTCGCCCGCCGTCACCGCCGGCCTCCCTTCCCGCAGTCAGTCAACACTGGGCGCTGTCCGTGAGGACCAGCCAAAGGCGATGGCGAGGCCCACGAAATTGGACTTTGCCCTCGACACGCAGCTGAACCGCGATGCCACCGACAAAAGCCCAAAGTCGGCAACATCGGCGCTCGACCACAGGCCGAGAACGTCGAGTATGCTGTCTTCCATTTCCCCCTTGACCAGATGGTCTCGCGCGTCGCGGAGAATGCAACGGCGTGGTCCCAAAGACAATGTTGCTCCAGAAGAGCCCAAGCTATCCCGCCCGGAAACAAGCGCTGGCCATCGACCCATGTCCAGAGTACCCAGAGAGCTCTCCTCACTCTATGACCATTACGAGCGGGGATCCATGCGTCAAGTTATGAGGCAGAGTTCGACGCCGAACTTGCAAATGGCCGACGACGAAGGCCTTGTGCTCTGCGCCGCCGCTGCTGATGGAGCGGACGCAGACGGCCATGTCGAATCCAAGACACACTCAATTCATCATCTTCCGGAATCGACGGCATCGACGGCATCGACGGCGTCCCCCATCCCGAACCAGCAAGTCCTGCAGTCGCTGGCCGGAAGCGAAAGAGCCCGGAGCATCTCGACCCGCTTCAGGAACGCTTCGTCAAAAATGTCGATAGACACGCAAAGGTCTCTGGACATCGCCGACTTGCTCCAGACGAGTGTTTTACTGCTGTCCTCATCAGACTCTGAAGGCGAAGACGACCCTATAGCAATCATGTCAGTCTCAAACACATACTCGGAGACTGCGAGCAGACTGCGCAAGGCGAGCCTGGCATCTCCTCTCGAGGATGGTCGGTTGCGAATTGCTTCGGTTCCCGATGCTTCGGTCAAGGATTCGAGTCTGAACGGTAGGCAAGCCAGGCGATCGAGCTTGGGCTCCAATATCGCCCGTGTCGCCCACCAGAAATCCGATTACGACGCATTTCCTTCAGCCAGTGCCAATAATGTTGCAACATCTGGGCCAGCTTGCGTCAAGTCATCAGCCGCACCATCATCAACTTCTTCTGGAAACTCCATCGTGTCAGACCATTCCAACGATTCGAGTCTCAACTGGCCCGACGATTCAGAAGTTGTCGAAGATGCCCGTGCTGCAGCAATGCTGCCAGCACACCCCGTCTCCAATACCGAGACAGAGGGCCGAGCAGCTTTGCCCTCGTTCTTGTCTGCCAGCGTGCCCAAGTCTTTCACGCTGCAACCGCTGCAACCTCTGTCGATATCAGGCCCCTTGACGCCGCCACTGAGTCCAAGCTCCGTAGATTTTTGCGTGCGTGTCGCGGACACGGCCGCAGATGGCTCCGAACATGACGGCAGGCTTACGACCATGACCCAGCAAGAGGAAATGCTTCTTTCGGTCTTACCCCTTGAGCATTCGGTCACATGTCCAACGTCCGTGTCCTTATCTTGCATGGCAAAAAGGGCAGGCGAGGATGAAGAAGAAGCGGCCGAGAGCGCAGTTGAGAAGGGAAAGCAAACCGCCGTCGAGGTGTCTCTCTCAAAGGGAGTCATTCCCAAATTTCAGCAGTCGACAGACTTTCCGACAGACGTCGCCAGCCAGTCACGGGGCTCCCTATTTGCGGCATCGCCGTCTCTCCCAGGAAGAATAACAGAGGCTCCCGGGAGAATTAATCCCGGAAAGCCCACTGTTGCTCCCATAAGGACGTCAGGGTTCCACCCAAGGAACACATTTGGGCTTCCCAGCCCTCCCGGTCCTCCTCCGAATCTTTCTCTGCCAAAGCTTCCCCAGCACAAGTCTGTCATCATCAAAACTCCGAGCCTCGATTCGGCTGGAACACAAAGTCAGCAGGATTTGCCATTATACTTTGACGATACAGAGCCAAGCCCCGACATTGATGATATTCTTGATTGGGAGTATGCAATGTCGCCAGACATTGATAGGGCAGCCGGATTGGTCAAAGACGTTTCGCCTGCATCCTTGCGCCCGCGTCGCATCTCACGGAATTGTACCAGAAAACAAGATGCCGTACGTGACGGAGTCGCGAGTCTGGACAATGGTGAAGACGTTCCCCGTCCGGACAGCCCAATTTCTCCACCAGACTTATTCACAGCAATGTCATTGTGAACGATAAGTTGAATCGCTCGCTGATGTGATGACTGAGGGTTGTCGGATCAGACTATTCGAGAGGTGTTTCCGAGCCAAGGTGGCCGGACGATGATGCAGAATCTTGGACGAACTTTTATGAGATGAATGTATATATCCAATCAACTTTAATTCAGGCGCCTGTCGTTCCGATTCAATGTATATAAGGTCAATTTTTTTCTTCTGCCAAATTTGTCATGGTCGGCTTGATCATGAGAGTTTCTACAAATAATTATTACCACTTGAGCTCGGTTCGCCATGTAGGTTTCGTCCTCAACCACAATTTGTGCGCGGGGTCTCTGGATGTTTCATTTGTAAAGCCATATTGTACATGGCTGAAGGAAGAACTGAGCGAGGCGAGCAATCATGCTCAAGAGTCCAGTGCTCTCGAATGGCCTGATGATGCGGCTGAATGCCGATTTATAATGGATGCATTTGTGCTTTGATTATGACAGAATTGATTTGACGGCGGTCCTTCTGCATTGATGTTGGACTATGGATATCTCGAGTACTGGAATGAGCTCGCTTGATAGATGTTTGGAGCTCGACATGACTGGTCAGACCAGAGGGGGGGGGGGGGGGGGGGGGGTTCATTAAGTCGAGGCGATTCAGGCACAACAATTGAAACCACGTTGGACGATAGCAGAATGAAGTCAAATGCGTGTTCTGGCTGCTAGGGAAGCTGTGGCTTTATGGTTTTTGACAAGTATTGCGTCTCTATAAATTTGAGGTTAATTTTGGTGGGCTTTCCTCGCCATATCAGACGTCCATGAAAGTTCTTGATGGTCTCGAAATCATGAGTAGGTAGAGCCTTCCGGTGGCTGTGGGATTTTTTTGTTCATTGGCGCTGCCATGTATCTGAAGGAAACCATGTTAGCGAACCGCGCATGTATACGTGTTTATACATTCACAAGAATGCAGTACATGTCAGCAAGCTGAGGGAGGTGAGAGAGACTTTGGGTGATGATGTTGCAGGTTTTACCTTCGCAATTCGATAAGAACCGTCTCCATAGTGTTGTCCCTTTTCCACTGGGCAAGGCACGGAAGCTGTGAAGGGTCGACCAGTCCGTTACGGGGGTCAACGCAAGGCAGATTGACCTGACTGACGAATTGGATGGTTGGTGGTGCATCTGGGTAGCTGTCGCCGCAATGCATCTTGACGCTATATATTCGGTTTTCATGAACGGACTGCAATGTGCTGATGGGTCAACGACAGAGGTCGCCGGTCTTACCAGGCGATACTGGGCGTAGATGGGCCTCATCGACCAGGTTCGGCACGCGGACCACGGCGCTCGCTGGCCGTCCAGGAGGCGATTCGGGGTCATAGATAAGGAAAACTCACATGGGGAGGTCCAAGAATGGTACCATTCCAGTTGCTCATCAGCAGATCCTCGCCATCTTCAAGGCCATAGCTGCACGCCTCGGCACCAAGGCCCTTTTCACCCTTCTCGAGCTCCTCCAGCAAGCGAAAGTTTCGTGGAATCTTGGCTGCCATGACGTTTGGACTGGCAAATATCTCTGCCTCGAGGCCGGCGGTATGGCAGTAAGCGATGATGGATGGCTCGGGATCGGGGAGGGTGGCAAGTCGCTTGAAGTCAGGTACAGACAAATATGTGGATTAGTATGTGCCAAGGCAAGTTGCATGCACTACCTTGTTGGGAAGAAAGCTTGGAGTGGCGGGGCAAGCCCCATGCAGAAATGTGCACATGCATCTGTGCATCGGGCCCCCTCTTGCCAAGACTTGTACGGAAGATGGTCGGCCCGTGTGTATTCTGCACATCCGTTTTCCCGACGAAATAGCTTCTTGGCTGTTGTCGTCGTTCTGTAATTTACACGTCGATACAACAACATCTCGTCCGCCGGAGCTAGCCTCGGCCCCAGTGGTCAGTCTCTGGCTTTGCGATTGGGACTGTCAAGCCCGTAAACGCCAAAACATGGCGCCGGCTGCCTTGATAGGAACTGCTCTCAGGACCCCCCTTCTCTCAAGGCAAGCTCGCCGTCTCTTCACGACTTCCAGGCACACTCTTCTTCCTGCCGGCTTCGCAGGCCCCTTACCCTCATATTTTCAAAAACCCCGACTGCCGGCAAATACTGTCATTCGCTTTGTTCCTCAACAGACGGCATGGATTGTTGAACGCATGGGCAGGTTCAAACGCATCCTTGAGCCAGGCCTTGCAATTCTGATACCCTTTATTGACCGAATTGCCTACGTCAAAAGCCTCAAGGAGGTCGCCATAGAAATTCCCAGCCAAAGTGCCATTACAGCCGACAATGTGACACTCGAACTTGACGGTGTCCTCTATACAAGGGTCTTTGATGCCTACAAGGCAAGGTAAGTTACCTGAACCCATAGCGAATCATCTTCAATGCTCGACGTCTGCTCACGCCCATCCTCCTGCTCTGATAGCTATGGCGTTGAGGATGCCGAGTATGCCATCTCGCAACTGGCTCAGACCACCATGCGATCGGAAATCGGTCAATTGACGCTCGACCACGTCCTGAAAGAACGAGCAGCTCTGAACACGAACATTACTGCTGCCATCAACGATGCGGCCGAGGCATGGGGGGTCACCTGTCTGAGATATGAAATCAGGGACATTCATGCCCCTGCCGCGGTCGTAGAGGCAATGCATCGGCAAGTCACGGCGGAACGGTCGAAACGAGCCGAGATTCTCGATTCCGAGGGCCAGCGACAAAGTGCGATCAACATTGCAGAGGGCAAAAAACAGAGCGTCATTCTTGCATCCGAAGCGATGCGTGCCGAGCGCATCAACGAAGCTGATGGTGAGGCTGAAGCGATCCTCCTCAAGGCTCGCGCCACAGCTGAGGGTATTGATGCCGTGTCCAAGGCTATTCTTGAGGGACGCGAAGGAGCCAAGGGTGCTGTCAGCTTGACTGTTGCCGAGAAGTATGTTGAAGCTTTCGGCAACTTGGCCAAGGAGGGCACAGCCGTGGTGGTCCCTGGCAACGTCGGTGATATTGGTGGCATGATTGCCACTGGCTTGAGCGTATATGGCAAAGTCGGCGAGGCGCAGGCCAAAACCATGGCGAGGAATGTGGTTGAAACGTCTGCAACATCAGACGAGGTCGAGGATAGGAAGGAATCCAATTCGCCAAGGTCAGAAGATGCGGCAGCAGCGAGGAGGATCGAGATGAGAGAATCAATGCTGGATGGTTTTGATCAGACAGCCGGCAAACGATGAGCTTCGTCTCCTTTATCAGCCGCCCATTGAAATGGTTCTCTCGACGGCACACGCATATGAGCGATTCTCTTTGAAGAGCCAACGGCGACAGCAGGATGCTTGGAAGCGAAACAGAAAATAAGTACATGGTTGATGAATTGCCGCAAGGCAATTCATCTCGGGTCTGTGTTTTAGTATGAAAGGAGGGGAAAAGGCATGGCTTGATGAAGTTTCTTCATCATCATCTTGTTCATTTGTCTCAGGTACGGCCATGAGCAAAGGGGGAGGGGGTTTGCGCAGGCAGTGCGTTCCTGATATACACTATGGGACGTGGCATATCCTAGCGGTAGACAGAAGAGAGTCGTACCCGTGGAAAGGCATGCAGATTGCATGCGTCACTATCGCGCCCGAACCAATCCGGGACAAAGCACACGCATCGCATTCGGTTCTTAACAATCAAGCTCGGTCCAGCAAACCAGAGGAATCATCTTTGGAGTCGCAAAAGAGGATGAAGAAAAGCAAGAGACCATGACTTAAAGGTTGTCCGGCCATATTAAGCCACATGATGTACGATCTGAACCATTGTGCCCACGATCTCCTCACAGGCGAGCCGGATCTCGAGCCTTTGGCCGCTTTGCACATTCAGCCCTATGACCAGATCCTTGTCCTCTTTAAGCTCCTGCACGGGGCCGCGCCAGAACCACATCAGCCTGCCGTCGCTGCCTTCAATGACGAGAGTAATCCAAGGCTGTTTCTTCCTCCAAACGGGTACTTGAGCATTGAGGCAAGTCAACACCACTCGACAAATCCACATGGGGGAAAGGCCTGGCCTGGGGTTCTGCGACTGTGACGGTGAGGTGTGCCTGCCAATCATCTCGAAATGGCAAGACAGTTTGGGAAATCCGGCAAGCTGCTCAAGAATCTGATGTCCAAAAGGCGGGTTCCTGCTCAGGAGTCTCTCGATGCGGCAAAAATCGAGTTTTGCAAGCTGGTCAATGCTCTTGACGTCGGCCTTGAACAGTCTTTCCAACTTCGCAGCACCAATACCGTCTACGAGGAGCAGCTCTTTTCCGGCGCCTTCCTAGACGCCCGAGTGAACGCTCCGCAAGACGTCCAAAGCAACATTGACACCTCTTCCATCATGCCTCAGTCCGATTATGTCGACCAGGCATCGCAGCACCCTATCGAGGATGGCATAAATCCTCCCCTGTTCTTGGTAGAGTTCTTTCCTGGCGTTTGCTGATATTTTGTTGGGCCAGCCAGTTCGTAGCAAATTGATTTGCACCAAGAGAAATACCTTGTGCCAAGGATGAGTGATGACCTCTTTGATTGGGTATGGAATGGCAGTGTGGTCGTTTATCTCGCGAAACAGCCCCTTTTCTGCTTGCTTCAGAGGGAAAGAGCGGAATTCACTGGCAAGACAGGCCTTTTGGAGAACCTGTCGTCTATCGGGGGCCGACGGGGTGCTACACAAGATTCTGACGGTGACTGCAGATAGCTCGTATCGAATTTGTACGCCGTGAACGTCGGATGGCACCCCTTGAGTCGGGCCCGATGTTGGAGGAGAAGTTTGCATCTTAGAGCTCAGCTGGATCCTGTCGAGATTTCCAGCGTGGAGCATCGTGTAACTCACAATGTTTCAGAGTGCAGAGAAGCGATCAGGTTGCCATTTCTTTTTCGCGTGTAGATAATAAAGTTCGTTGTCCCTTTCCTGCTTCACTGTGTTTGGCAGAGATGATTGATCTTCTGCTGCATCTCGCACAGTGCAGCTTTGTCCCTTTTGCGTAAGCTGAAACGATGGCTGTGGTGCTGGCGGCGCATAATACAAGTGAGGAAGGTGCGACTGGCGGCGCAGGACGAAGGTAGAAAGTAGCAGGACGCAAGGCATCAAGACGGTGGTGTCGGGCACGTGGAAAAGCGGCAGGCAGCATTGTTCTTTGTCCACATGACAGCATTGGAATACAAACAGCTTAAACTACTAGGTATGTGTGACCACTGCCCGAGTCCGTGTTTGCGTAAGCGCAATCTCTCATCTTGATGTCGTGGTGTCGGGTGTCGTGGTGTCGTGGGGACAAGGAGTATCTGCGCACTAGACAAATAGGCCGGGTCTCGGATTTGCGTCACGAGAAGCTTGAGGCAACGGCGTTAATGGCGTCAATCGACCTGCAAGGTTAAATCTCTTCTCACTAGAGCGTGCTTGTTTACCACATGGGCTGACAGATGTTTGGAGGGACGGTAGATTCCGAGTCTAATTTGGTGCCGATCTACGGCATAGTCTTCACGATGCCATGCATTCGAACCTCGCAGAGAGCACTAGTCTTGGCGACACGCTTTGTTTGCTCCCTACAACTCTCTGTTGGTTCAAATGTAACGTCTCAACCAGCCTTTCCAGGCAATAGCGTTGTCGAAGCGAATGCGAGAAACCCTTGACCGCCTCTATTAATGCCCGAGCTGCCGAATCTCGGGCATTGAACATCAAAGTGACCATCCAAGGTTACATGAAGCCTCAAACAAATGAACTTGATGGCGCTGATCCTCAACGAAGCCTACCTATATTCGCAAATACAAACCGTAGCAAAGAGCTGTGGCCTTTTCAGCAGACTGAATCGGGCCGTATGACACACACGAAGGCTCGTCTTGCGTGTCCAAGTGTCACGAGCAACGAGCTCCAGGCGGTAGAATGCTGCAGCTGAAATCGAAGTGCGGCAGCTGCCATGCCAGATGCAGCACGCAGATCTCGCTTTCCACTTCCAGACACTGAATGGGGCTTGGTTGTGACTTGGTTGTAAAAGGCAGGACAGGACAGCATAGACAGAGAGCGTCCTTCTCTCTCCCTCTCGAAGTTATAAGCGTCCCCGACCCATCAGAAGATCTCAACCAGTGCCTTTTTCTTCATCATCCCATCTCCTTCATATTTCTCTTCTCCTTCATCTCACAAGAAACTTTTTTTTTTTTTTTACATCTTTTACGTCTTTTATACCTTCCTACCTATTACCTTTCTATCATCATGTCCTGCCCCTGCTTCATTGTTCCGCCTCACCTCCTGAAGGCCATCGCAGATTCTGAGCACAACTCTGAGAGTATTCGCAAGTCTGCGCAGCTATGTTTGGATTTTCACGCGTCCATCACCACGGCACACCGAGAGCGCATGTCCCTTGCAGCTCGATCCCAGAAGAAAGACTCTTCTTTCCGTGCCTCTCCATTCATCCCTCAGGTTTTGCTTCGGCGTCTGTCCACTGCTGAAGATGTCAGCGATGCTACTCGCGAGCTGGCGGAAAGAGACTCGGCTCATGCGCAGCAGCTCTTGACTGCGCAAGGTATGGTCCTCGACAGAATTCTTGGTTTACAGAAGTGAGGGTCTGCTGACAACCCGTCAAGGTTGCTATCAGCCGCATTTGCAGGCCAAGACAGAATGCAAGCCCAAGAAGACACCCAAGCAAGGCCCCCATCGGGCTGTCTACGACGCGCAACATGCGCAGGACCAGGGCGAGCTGCCTGGAAAGCTGAAGCGCACCGAGGGGCAGCCAAAGAGTGAGGACAAGGCCGTCAACGAAGCCTATGACAACGTAGGTGCTGTGCTCAGCTTCTACCTGGAAAAGTTCAAGTGGAATTCCATCGACAACAAGGGAAGCGATGTCATCTCGTCTGTTCACTTTGGCGAAAGCTACGAAAATGCTTGTCAGTTCCATGCTCCAGTCGGTGGACTAGGTGATGAATCAGGCTGATGAGGGCGTCCAGTCTGGGATCCAGAGCACTTGCAGATGGTTTTCGGCGACGGAGGCGAGTTCCTGAACAACTTCACGAAATGCATTGACGTCATTGGGCACGAGCTCACGCACGCCGTCACCGAGCACACAAGCCCTCTCGAATACCAGAGTCAGCCTGGCGCCTTGAACGAGCATGTCTCGGATGTCTTTGGAATCATGATCAAGCAAAAGTTGGAAAACCAAACTGTTGACAAGGCTGATTGGCTCATCGGCGAAGGATGTCTTTTGCCAGACGTCAAGGGGCTGGCTCTCCGCAGCATGAAAGATCCAGGAACAGCCTATGACGACCCTCGTTTCGTAAGTCCTCAACGGAGGAACCCTTTTGCACTCTGCTTTTTCTCCTTCGCGACCCACTAAGACTTTGGCAGGGCAAAGATCCTCAGGTCGACAACATGTCCAAATACGAAAAGACCTTTGAGGATAGCGGAGGCGTCCATATTTACTCTGGCATTCCAAACAAGGCTTTCTATCTGGCGGCCAAGGCGTTTGGCGGATACTCTTGGGACAAGGCAGGACAAATCTGGTGGAAGACGATGAACTGCGGAAAAGTTCCGGCCCGCTGCTCCTTCCAGCAGTTCGCGGATGTGACTGTGGACTGTGCTCACGAGGAGTTTGGCGAAGAAGCGGCCAAGATTGTGCGCAAGGCATGGGCAGACGTTGGCGTCCGTCGAAAGGTCTAGAAGAAGGACAAGAAGTGGTGCCATCCTTGGTGATTGATGCGACGACTTGCATGGCTCGAGGTTGGACAATGATGGACTTCTCTGATTGTCTTTTGCACCTATTGTGTACGCCTAACAACGGCCATTGATTCTCGCGAAATCTTTTTTGACGATGTGTTTGCGCAACGTGAGAGCATGCTTGATTTTGGTGTAGAGACGAACCAACACATGGCTTGAAACACATGGCATGAAACAACGCCACAACGTCACATCTCTCCTTTTGTCTGTGCTGGCGTTTGTACGCGTGTGCATGTCGAGTCATGGCATTGAATATTCTTTCGCAATCATGCCATTGATCTGGTCCGTCTAGACCACGTCTGTATGCGAAACCCGATTAGACCTGGGACTTTCTGTACATACACCACTATATGAGCCAGGATCGCTTTGACGTCGCAAAGCACGGACGAGTTCTGATCACCCGAGGTCGCGACGCCCATGGTGCTGTTTTTCCTACTTCCCTTTCCGCCCCCTTTTTTTTTCTTTCCCATCTTGTATCCCTCGTGGCTTGCGAACAGACGCTCCGCCGGGGATAAAAAAGAAAAACCACAGGTAGTGGCTGCTGGTCTCGAACCCTCTAGTCGCAAGTGCTTTATGACTCAACCACCGGCTGGGCGAATTGACATGTTTCACAAGGGGGCCTCTTCTCACGCAGCTTGATTTGTCTTTTGTCCTTCATACAATAGATTACATGACATGTACCTATGGTGCAGGCAGGTCGGAAAATTGTGTGGCCAAGCCATCCATAAACAATGCGTGCCGAGAAACCACAATTCTACCGCCCTCGTCATTGTCCCTACGCAAACAAGTTTTTCGCTTTTTAGGTGGGACTGTTCGTTAGGAAGCAAAAAAAAAAAAGACAAAATTCTCCGAAAGAGATGTGGTGCTGGGATAGAAGCGAAGAAGGGGATACAACAACTCAAGTCCTGTTCGAATGCGTGGGATCGTCTGGGGAAAAAAAAGGTTGCTCTGTGTGAACAGCGTGATCGTTTTATGTCTACCTTCGTATTACATGCTAGCCTGCCCAGCAATCCAATGGGACATGCCAGCAACATGAGAATGGAAAAGGGGAATAAAAGGTGTAAGAAAAAGGGCTTGCTGTACAAAGCAAGAACAAATGTTCAAAAATGTCGGCTGGCGAAAAAGAAAAACGAGAGATCAAAGCGTCATAAATGCAGGTCCCCAAAGTCCTCGCGGCGGTCTCGGAACTTCTCTACAGGAAGTGGGCAAAGACGACGACAGATCCAACAACGACAGATCCAGCGACGGTAATGACGCCACGAGCGGCAGCCCCGGACTTGAGAGACGAGGGCTTGCTGGTTGGCGAGGCACTGGCAGCGCCGTGGGAAGAACCGCTGGAGAGAGAAGAGTTGGAAGAGCCTGAAGTTGCAGTAGGCGTGGCCAAGGTCGTGTTGGAGCCAGATGTCGAGGTGCTGGTGCTTGTGCTGGTGCTGGTTGACGAACCAGACGTCGCGGTATCCGTGCTGGTGCTGTTCGAGTCGTTGGAAGAATTGGAAGTGGTATCCGGGGTACCGGAAACCACCTTGATGCTCGACCATGAGCCCGAATTGTCTCCGTAGGTGTATTCCTTGACACCGCCGTTGGAGGGACCGTCCTTGCCAGCATAGTCGACGATTTTGATGCTCTTGTAGTAGGCGACGAAGGGGGCCTGGGAGAAGTCGGTGAAGCCACCAGCCCACTCACGTGTTCCCTGAGGCGAGTCCTTGCCGCCAGCACACCAGGTGCCAAGCTTGACCTGCATGGGGGTCTGAGGAAACTTGCCACCGACGGAGCTGGCAGAGAGAGTACGGACAGTCTGGCCATTGATGCTCCAGGTGACAGCATCCTTGGTCCATTCGAGGGTGTAGGTGTTGAAGGAGCCAGTGGGGTTGGCAATAGGGTGAGTTTTTCCACGATCGTAGGTGCTCGTGTCGCCCTTGCTGAAGTAATTGGTCTGCACGTTGGCATTGTCGCCGCCAACCCACTCCCAGTCAATCTCATCGAGATCATCGGACTGGAGGACAGACGACGTGACAATGCCCTTGCCAGGTGCAGCCTGGACGGTAACCTCGACCTTGCCAAAGAACAGGTACTGGGAGGTGGAAATGGTAGGGGCGGCCTTCTCATCCTTGATGGAAAAGACAGCGCCCTTCCCATCGTACGTCATCTTGGTGCCGTCAGCGTCCTTGAACAAGCTGCACTGGCCCTTGGTGAAATCGCAGTCGGCCGCTTTGCCAAAAGCCGGGTCAGCAGGGCATGTCGTCTTGAGAGGATTGCATGACGTGAAGGTCTGAGCCTGAACGGTAGAGGCGGCGAGCGCCAGAGCGGCGGCGGAGAAAGCCTTGGAATACATGTCGACGCGGAGGGTCTGTCGCCGCGATGGTATACGTCGAGAATTGGAAGAAAGAACAGTGTCTTTTGAGCAAATCACACAATCAAACGAATGCGTCGACGGCGAGGACAAAAATTAGAATGAAATGGAAAAAGACAGAAAGGACAGAGGTGCTTAGCGAGAGACGGGAAGTTGAAAGAGGAAGGCGGCCTAGGTATGCAGGATGAGAAGAAGCAGAAGAAGAAGGCACAATGAGAACAAGCGCCGAGACAGGTGTTTTATTGCCTCGCTTTGGCGGGAGGAGCCAACACCTCCAGCCATTTCGTCTGGAACATGAATCAGGGTTGCGCCAAGGGGCCCAACCACTTTTCACGGATCCAACCTCCTCCCCCTTGGCGTTCTGCTGGCCAGGCAGGTGCAGGCAGGTGCAGGTAGGTGCAGGTAGGTGCAGGCAGGCGCAGGACAGGCGCCAGGAGGTGCAAGTACGGAGCACACATACCAGATTTGCCAAGCTGCCCCGGGAGGGTCCACATACAGCCGCAAGTTCCTCCGTACCTGGCGCGCCACACGGGCGAAACATGGGATCGTTCATTGGCTGTGCTTTGGCTGACATGGGTGGTAGAGGGACCCACCCATAAACGCAACAGAACAGGGGGGCGGCTGGTTTTACCGTATTCGCCGCAATCTATCTCTTCGTCTTTTTTTTTTTTTAATTTCTAGAAGTGCCCATGAAACGATGACCTATGATTAGTATGGTTCGAGCGACGACAAGATGAAACTGATCATGGCATGCACATTGGCGGCGGCGGTGGCGATTCGGACTGACATAACTGACACGGCTGGGCTGCTGGGCTGCTGGGCACTCGGGCAGTCGGCACGCGAACAGCTTGCACTAAGCGAAGCAGTCAATCTATCATGGTGCACGCACGGAAGAACGGGGTCGCTCGTGGCTGGTCGCACGGCGGCCGATCACCGCGGTTGTGGAGGAGGGGGGGGGATAAGAGCCAACCCAGACCACCAAAATGAAAAAATCAAAAAACCCAAGAGTCGGTGCGATTACGCCGCGAGACCGTGCGTGAGGGCGTAAGGCATGCCAGAATGCACCGCCCCAGTACCAAGCAGCAAGCAGCCGCGGTACACACTGTACCCGCCCATCTGACGTATGGGCGGTGGAGCATGGTCTCTTGTTTCCGACGCAACCAATGTGTGTGTTCATTTGATCATTTGATCGTACCTTGCATGGAGTACTAGCAGTTGACCCCTTGTTTCGCTCGGCTCTTTCCTTTCCTAGACGCCAGGCCCTGCGCGCAAGAAATCAAACAAAAAGCACCATAATCAACCAATGGGAAGAAGTAAGAGAGGCAGAACATCCTTAGAGGGGAACCTACTCAGCCGGCTTCGCTGCCACCAACCGAAGCCGAGGCCGAGGACGACCAATGCGTACCATTCACGATTACGCCAGTCTTGGTGGGAAATCGACTCGCATCCCAGCAAACCAGCATTAATTGACAGATCGGTCGTAATTCCTTGCCTGTCATGGGCATGGCTTTGCCCTGGCGCCCAATTTATGCTGGATGAGCCCACAGGAACCAACATGTCGATAAGAGAGGGCGGCTTCACCGCAAGACCCCTCCTCCGGACGGTCCTGTACTTACATCATCGTACAATGTTCTCGTATTCAGGGGGCAGACAGGCCGGACCCGACCCGCCCGATTTTTCATCGCGGGGGGTGTGCTACAACCCGGAGACACAGAGACCATGTGGCGGTGCGTTGTGTCAACACGGCCACTGCCGTAGTCAGAACCCATCCACCGTTCAGGAATTTTCTTGCATGCCTCCTTCTTTCTCTTCTGTCAGAAGAGGTCCACGAAACCGAGTCGTCCTCGTGGCTTTGTCTTGTCTCATTCACAATATGCCAAAGGGCGGCGAGCAATCAAGGAGTCAGTGGCATGTACGTACCAACGATGTGCAGTACGTTATGTGTCATACTATTCATATTTTCACTCGTATGGTGGGGTTGGGCAGGCATGATCGCTCCACTAGTATCCATCCCTCAGCAACACCTTCCCATTTTGCTCGTCTTCCAATTTCCTAGAATTTGACGGACCACTGGCTAAACACATGTGTGCCTACGCACATATACCTACTAGGGTGATTACTTAGGTAGCTTCAATACGGGCTTGAGTTATTTTTGTCTTGGCCTCGTTTTTTTTTTGTGGGTGTGAGATTTTGTCACTCATATGCACTTCGTACGCAACGTTTTTGCTAACCAAACCACGAGTCAGCAAGTGTGGATCTTTTCAAGACTGAGCCAACCGGCGAGTCGCCCTTTTTCGTCTTTCGACCCGTATTTGACCCTCGCCGGGGGGGCCGTCATATTTATTTCTCTTCCTTGAACCCTGCTCTTGGCATATATGTGTACGTACTCTTTACAACGTTGCAAGCGAGCATGATTAGTAACAATGAGTGTTCATCTGAACCCATGGCGGGTCGAAAGAAAAGCAAACACGCAGGCACCGCCTCGCACAAACTAAGTGTGGTATTGTACATCCAGCTCGCAGGTGACAGATCTTTGCGGCTCAACTGCAGCCTAGCGTACGACCGTGGGACGAGATGATGGCCGGACCATCGCGCAAGGGGTGTCACCTCCCGTCTTTTGACAGGGTACGTACCTACTGTACATGAATGCAGGTACCGGAACGAGTCTGTGCAAGCTACCAAATCTCCATTGTCCTTTCGTCATGGGAAAGAAAAATGGCATTCCGCAGGTGAGCTACGCGAGCTCGAGCTCCGTCTCTAGCTTCACTCATCGCTCGTGCAATCATTTAATTCCTTGAAGAAATTGATGATTATTGGAGCTGGCTCTCCCTCGCTGGTCCCGCGAGCGCGTGCATCTACGCGCGCAGAGGAGACGGACGCGGTGTCACGTGCTGGAACTGTCGCATTGTACAGTGACAATAAATGAGGGGATGACAGCCAACAGATTCTTTGAGTAGTGTTTGCCCAGAATATACGCCGGTCCCATTCTACTGGCGTTGTCTGCTCTAGCTTTTGTCATTGATTCGTGATATGAGCATGCAAGTCCGGCAGAATCTCCGAGAAATTTTCCGGCTCAACAAGGTGGCTTCATTACCCTCTGGACCGTGAATTGTTCTGTTGGGCCGAAATCTTCGTCGTTCTGACCCTGCTGTGGTACAGGCTGTGAGAAAAGTTCCCTGTTTCGGTCCGTTCTGGTTTATCCATGATGGAGGTTTGACCGGTGTAAACTCGCCTTCGCAGACCATGTTCGGCTTCTGCCCAGATAGGTGCAGTACTCCGTGCGTGGATGATAACCGCCTTATAACGAGAAGCACATGCTCGCGTTCGCACGTCAACACGGAAGCAACCATCATCTCGCAGGTAAGACCTTTGTCATCGTTCTGCCGACGCTTGTGCACATGATACTCTTTCGGGGATATACTCTTTCGGGGATTGCGCATTTCCTTTCAGACGTGTATACCCTGACCAGCAAATCGCTTCTCTACCATGCTATTGCGGCGCCGCGTTCTGGTAAGATGCGTTCGTTCGCAGGGAAAGTGGTCGTGGAACCGTCTACGCTCCTGTCCTGCTGTTCTTGGCCCGAGCAGAGTGCATTTGGCGTGCCTAGGGCAAGGAATATTTTGGGGGCCGGGGGCTTGGTTGGGGTGATAAGCAAATATCCGTATCCTGCAAGAGGGGCCTGCCGACTCTTAAGACGAGTCTGGGCGATGACCTTGTCGTGATTTCAGAGGATGATGGTGCGGCCGATGGCGAGGGTATTATCTACTGCTCAGTAGCGCCTATTGCTTTTACCGTGTGCATCCCCCTCTGGCGAAGAGAATCTTCTACAAAGTAGACGACGCGTCTCACCAGTGGGGGAATGAAAGATGAGTTGCTTGCTGAGGGGGTTTGACCTCGGTGTTCCCTACTCCTACTTGTGGGATTGGTCGGGTGTCTCTAATATTTTGAATCCATCGGGGCCAGGTTTATCTTTATTGTAGGAAAGGCCTCTACTCAAAGAGATTTCGCCCCTTCTCTGTCTTCCAGTCTTTTCAAGGTCAACTAAGTATTGAACGCCACGGGAAGTGGCAAGGACAGCCGCGGGACTGGTCCACCATGGTAAGTCTAGTTTGGCTGCGCATATCCTACGTTTTGCCCGAGACCTGTCCTAGTGCTCTGGAAAAGCGCATGTAATTAAGAACATCTGTTACAAGGAAAGGGAGGAAAAGGGTCTTGGTTCACGCCAATGGTTCATACCTGTATCCCATTAAAGCTTTGAGGGCATCACAGGGCCGTCACATTGACTACCCTATAACAAGCAGCTAGTACGGCCGCACATTGCCTTGAGATAACAAAAAAGACAATGCGATGGATTCGTAAACTATATATGTCTTCATAATTGCTAGAAAGAAGAGAAATAAGTAGGAATAAACAGAAGAAAAAGAAGGCCTTGAATTTAAGTAATACCAGAGACTCCGAGATGCGGAAAAAAAATATTCGACGAGAAAGCATCGTGGAACGATTTGCTCCCGGCAGGGCTTGAACCTGCGGCCTCCGCATCACTAATGTATATTAGTACGAAGCTCTAACCAACTGAGCTACGGAAGCTTTCACACCGATTATTAATCGCCATCACACTTTTCTATTATATATATCCACATAAATTGTCCGCTACGGTTCGATTCCCATAGAGATGACCGCTCGTGGTTGGAGTAACACGAGCGATCATTTTGAATTGCCTTGTTCGAAATGCCCACCTCATCAACCAGCTGTCAAGTCCGGAGATTCCTATCTTGTCACCGCCCTTCTGACACGACGAGGCTCGACCGACATGGCAGATCAATTCTTGATCGCTGCATTTGGGAGATTGGACGAGATGCTTGGAAGCCGTTGGCTGTGTGCGGACGGGACCCTTTCCGCTGTGCATCTGGAAATTCTACGACACCAATTTGCGTTTCGTCAGCCGACCTTTCGTGACGGTTTCCCATCCGAAACACCCCTGCTTCTATAGTCGAGGCGAGCAAGAGCACAAGTGTTGATCATACTTCTCAGCTTCAGAAATCGGCCGCCGAGGGCTGAATCAGGGTCGGATTTCCAGCGACCATTGGCATGCCCTGCAGCGAGCTAGAGTTGGCGGGCCTCGTTTCGAGGGAGCCGTGATTGCTACCAGACTACTTATTGACTTGGTGAAGAAATATACACTCGGACTGTTTTCCCAAGGGAAGTCGTGATTGCACGAGCCACAGGCGTCTGGATTCAAATTACATGACCCAGCTCCACTAGTCGACCATGTGCTGTGCATACGAAGCGACTCAGATGCTCGTGGTTCTTGGCATCTTTCGCTCGCATTCACAGCAAGAGGTGTGCCGCCAGTCCGAGAGACTAAGACCAGCCATGGGCTTGGCGAGTTGATGAAACGCCGTCCAGGCCATCACTTTTTCGTTGTGCACATTGCGGCAGGTTCGCTGGTTCATGTGCTCCCATCGTTTCATACTAAATAAACATGCCGGCAATGAGACGAAGGCTTTCGTATAGTTTCCCATACTTGACGGTGCCAAACTTGGTATGTTTAGTCTCGAGACCGATGTGTGACACATGTCTTGGCGATGACGACCTTGTGGACATTCGCCGCTGGTCCCGGAGATCGCGACTTGACGGTGTCTCGCGATGTGAAGACCTGAGCTCCGAGCATCGATAGATGAACACGCGTGGGTTCCTCAGCGAGCGATGCCGTCTCATTGTATTGGATTGCCGCCCTGACTGCCACCTAGTACCCCCTCCCATCAGGTGGTACAAGCAGCATGCACAAGCCAGCGCCGCAATTGGTCGGCCGCTGGATCTTGCATACAGCACAGCGCTGCTCGAGAGTCGAATGTTCCATGCCAAGCGTATCTTGCATGCACAGAGTCGGAGTGTGGCCAGCGTTGAACATGGAGCCGCATCCTGCTCCCATGACTCTCTCCTTCTCCTTCTTGGTGGGAGCTTTCAGACGTGGTGCTTTCAAATTGGCCCGAGGATCCCTGAGACTTATTACGGGGTTGAGATATGTTTGCGCTCTTCATCAAGCGGAAATCGAAAGGGATGCGCGCTGAAGGCCTGTTATTACAGTGCCATCAAAAGCGCAACCGCTTCATCTTAGCGTACATGCCCCCCCTCGGCACCGATACGACGAATTTCAAGCAATCTTCATGCAGTTGCTCATGATGACAGTGCGCTGATTCCTCGTAGCTGTCGTAGTACAGTTGGCAAGTCGAAATTAAGCGCAGAATGATCCAACACGCTATTTTATCCCTCGTCGGTCGTAAAAATTACAATGTTTCCATCTCTCTTTCTGTCTCTCTCGGTGTTTCGGGAAAATTAATCATAACATGCTTGGATTAAACTTTGCTTTTTACAGAGCCTGGAATGGCGGCCGCTCGCGAATGGAGAAGAAGACCAGGATACTGATATCAGAAAAAAAAAGAAAAAAATTGGTAGCTTCTCTTTGATTGAGCGTGTCATCCTTAGTGCAGGGGCCATGCTAATCTTCTCTATAGGATGTTGTTAGAGTCGGGATTCGAACAGCGAGGCTTGAACCAATAGTGGAGACTCACCTGTATCGTTTCAAATAGACCAAATGCCCGAAGGCACTAGTAATACACGAATTTAGCTATATATATCTCATCATTCCATACATGTGACCTTTGCACATTTCCAACCTCAATCACCACCAGTCGGTTGCTTCATCTCCAACGACAGACATCTTTGATTCCACGTTACGGTCGACAATTTTCCACGACTTATTTTTTTTGCATATAAATAAAAAAATCTCGCACGGAAAGCTTGGCTTGCTTTTCGTCATTCACTCCATCGAGAAAATGGCAGTTCTCACAGCATTTTGAGATTCACGTGCTTGATTGACAGTAGTAATCTGTTCCCTCACCCTCTTGTCGATCGATAGCGCACCCTCCTTAGCCAAAAGTGGATTAGGACAACTGTCGAATATGGGGTTTCTTTGGCAACTGCTATGCGAAAAGGGGCAGGCAGGTACAACTTGAGGCAGCATGAAGCCCAGAGATGTGCATGGGAAAGACTGACCGGCGGATCCGCCGAGGCTCAGCGTGCGACGAGGCAGGGCTGAAGGGAGGAGAGCAAGGACTTTTGATTCTTGTTGCTGTCGTACCATTTGACATGAATCTGGGGCTTGGATACGGGACACGCACGGAATGCGGAAGTATGCAGAGAACGCAGTTGCAACACGCTCTCACTCACTCACAAGGTCTAAAAAACCACCTCAGGTCAAGAGAAGAACAGCGACGCGGTACCTAGGCACGTACTGTGTACCTACGTGGTCAAAGCGATCGCTTATCCTTCTCTCGCTGACCGTTGCCCTTTAAGGTTTCGTCCGTCAGCGCAGATACCTTGACTAGCCCGGACCGCCGCTGCAAACTAAACCGTTCTTTGACCAATTAAAAAGTGTCGTGGTCCCTTCGAATACTTACCAGATACCGACTCGTGTATCGGCCAACCTGCAGGCTTGCCCAGGGTACTTGGGCCAAGTACCCCCACCACCTTGAGCTGCATGGGGGGACTGCATGTGGTGGCTGCAAGCAGACCGGCTCAGCCGACAGGGACCAGGCCAGCTCTACGACTTTTCGGGGGGGGGGGTTTCTTTTAAAAAGAGCTTTATGCAGCTACGGCGGGAGCGCTTGTATTGTGTGCTCGCCGTGGGTTGCTCCGTAAAAGCATCGGAGAGGCAGTGTGTGTTGTGTGTGCGTGTGTGCGTGTGTGCGCGTTCGAGTTTGTAGGTAGAGTAGGTACCTACCTCCTAGGTAGCGTCTGTAGCGTCTGTAGCGTGAGTACAAGGCGAGCGCATGGTTGTGAGTGTCGAAACATTGTAGTCATCACCAATCGCTCCTTCTCAACCTCAGACCTTCAACTTCTTTTGCGTCCTTTCCCCCCTCCCCTTCCCGCCCGCTAATCCTCTTCGACGCATGTCTCGTCGTGCCCCTGACTACCTGGCTCGCCAGATGACGACGACAGACCCTTCGCGCTTCCCTTCAGGCCTTCAGGACAATCCCATGGTGGCCACGGGCGGCCGACAGCCGGACGAACAAGAGCAACCCCTCCCCTCCCCTATCCCTCCAAGTCCAGAAAACATCTCATTTCCATGCCTCCTCACAACGACATCGAGGCCTTCCACGAGGTCCTTCGCTCTAGCCGCCGAATTCTTGCCCTCTGTGGGGCCGGACTGTCCGCATCTTCCGGATTGCCCACCTTCCGAGGCGCCGGAGGTTATTGGAGGAGTTACAATGCCACCAATTTGGCCACGATGCGAGCCTTCATGACCGATCCTGGCCTCGTCTGGCTCTTCTACGGCTATCGAAGGCATCTTGCCCTGCGCGCCAAACCCAATGCGAGCCACAAGGCATTGGCCGCCCTTGCCCGCCGCAACCCCCAATTCCTGTGCTTGACGCAAAATGTCGATCGTGAGTTGTCCTCTCTCTCTCTCGACCTGATGGAAGTCCGGACGGTGTTACAATTGCAAAGGCCATTCATTTGATCGGAGCGGTCAGACTGACCATCTGGACTCGCTAGACCTTTCTGAACGCGCACAGCACCCGCGCGATCAGCTGTGCACCCTGCATGGCTCCTTGTTCGATGTGAAGTGCACAAGCGATGGCTGTGGTTGGACTCAGCACGGTAACTTCGATGACCCTTTCTGCCCGGCACTCGCTCCGGCTTCAGAGGATCTGCCCGACGGGAAACCCTTACCCCTCCTGGACCCGTACCACCGGATCAAGCACGTCGCACCACGAGATCTCCCCAAATGCCCACAGTGCCAGACTGGGTTGCAGCGACCCGGCGTCGTATGGTACGGTGAGGAGCTCGACGGGAGCATGGTGGAGCGCATCAACGAATGGATTGCCGAGGACAAGGTCGTAAGTCTGTCCCTACTTTGTCCCTTCGCCCGGCGCTTGAGGCCGCCATCCTCGACCTGGGAGTGGAGGTGGAGTGTTGCCGCGGAAGCTGACACGGCATGAAATCCCAAACGTGAACAGGACCTGATGCTTGTTGTGGGTACATCTGCCCAGGTCTATCCCGCGGCCGGATATATCTCCAGGGCCAAGTCCAATGGGGCTCGCATCGTGACGGTCAATCCCGATGCCGAGCACGAGCTGGAACTCTACAAAATGCGACCAGGCGACTTTGCCTTCGGACATGATGCGGCTGTCTATCTGCCCAAACTGCTGGAGCCCATCATCGGCAAGGTAGGAACAGATGGAGAATTCAAAAATGGCTAATATTGGAGAGATCAAGGTAAAATAAAATCAAAAGGGAGGGGGACGAGCAGAAGGGAAGGGGACAGAGCGATTGGGAGCAGAGCAAAGCGCAAAATGCAGATTGGGTGAACGCCGCATCATCAGTCTTTGACTCTCTGCTTCTGCTTCTGTCTTCCCTTCCCCTTGCCCCTGCAAATGCAGTTATAGTCAAGCGAGGCTTCAGGAGGAACACGAAGGACACAGAGAATGAACCATGTTGATGAGGCCGGAACTGAAACGCCGTTCAAAGCGTCAACCGTCAACCGTCAGCGTCAGCGTCAGCGTCAGCATCTGCATCTGCATCGGCGTCAGCGTCCGCGGCAATATGCTGCACCGTCAGAGCATGAGCGCAGACTTTGGACAGGACCAGCCAAGAGGACCCTCCGTCCAAGGGCTGGGCGCCAAGATGCCGGCTGGCTGGCTGGGTATTTCATCCTTGGCTTGGCGCAAACACCAGACGCGGCGCCCAACAAACGTCAAGTGACAATGGATGTAAGGGAGGAGGAAAAGACGTCCACACCCACCTGTTGCCTTGGCACACTTACAATTTCGCGCATCTCGTCAAACAACCAAGCTGCCAAGACAAAAGATGCAGCCCTTCCAGAAGACGGAGCGAGGCAAGGGTTTATTCCCGGTGCGCATTAGATCCTGGTTCCACTCACGTATGCTGGCCATACAAGAGTGGTGCAACCAAGTGCGCCAAGGGCGATTGGCTATGACGAGAGTCGTGAAGTTTCCACGAGCGCACTGTCGAATTGGTGCGACGATGATGGCATCGAGACTACTTAGAATTAGAACATGAATCAGCTACGCAGCGAACCTTATGAAAAGAAAGACTGGCCTTGGGACGGGTACGTGCTGTCTGTCAACTTGGACGTCGAAAGGAACTGAGCACGGATTTCAAGATGCCCGAAGTTGTCTCCACGGAGTTGTCTCGTGTAATCTATGCCTCTTAATCCAGCCAGGTTTTGTGATGATATTTGCTTGTCCTCTCGAAATCCGGATTTGATAGAGCCTGGGGGTTATTGATGTCACGCAATATGCGTCTTTATCGACTAGATGCGGTGAAACCGGATATTGAAAAAAAAAATAAAAGAAAAAAACCGGTTCAAGAGAGTCTTGTCCCTCATCGACATTCAATCCTAGCCGCTTCTAATGCATTTGCGACAATTCTGCCCCTCAATGCCGAGCTATGCTGTGTGGGGAGCAGATGAAAAAGGAGAAAAATTCCCGCTGTACTGACTACACTACATATACATGACCATGACTTGAAAGGGGGTATAAGGGGGTATAAGGGTTATGAGGGGGTAAAGGTACATCGGAAGGAGAAGAGTAAAGAAAAAGAACGAGAAGGAGAAGACACCGCGCCGCTCAAGATTCAATCAGAATCATATTGCACCAGACCCAGTCCGGGGCTGCCGCTCGTCTTGGCAGGAATCCCCGATTCTTCGTCCAGTGGCTTCTTCTTCCTCTTCATTGGCAAGAGCTTGGTCTTGACGCTGTCCCGTTTCTGCTGCAAGAAGGGATCCCGCACGGCGCGCGTGTTGTTCAGAACATTCCGAGCAAGATGGTCCAGGTTACTGGCCTTGTGCCGGTCCGCCTTGTCGCGGCTGTCTGCTGCGTACTGGACCGAGGCGGCCCGTTTTGCGTCCTCGTCGTTGCCGGGGAGCAGATGAATGCCCAGGCTCATCCTGTCCCGCAGTTCCTCGGTGGCGAGGGCGTCTCGCTCCCTCTCCTTCCGGCCTGTGCGAAAGGCCCTCCGCAGTTTCTGGTTGACGGCGTAGGGATCGTGCCAGGCCTTGCTCTGCGCGTCGACCAGCTCGTCGATCCTCTGGCTGGCCCTTTTCAGCCGCTCCCTGTCCTCGATGGTCTTTTCCAGACTCGCAAAGGCATTTTTGCGCAGCGCCTCGCGCTCCTGGTCCGTCATGACGACGAGTGCCGCACCGCTGCCATCGTCGTCTCGGCCCGGCTTGTCGTCGCCCGTGTCTCGCTTCGTGGCCCCTTGCGTTACCACGTAGGCGGTGTTCTTGGGATCGGTCCGCATCTCAATGGCGCCGCCGCACTCGGCGTGGCGGAAGCGGAACGTCCAGATCGGCGTCGTGTAGTAGTTGCCCGTCCTCTTCTTCTCGGCGTTGAAGCGGACCCCCTGGCCTATGACGGTGGGTTTGGGACACGACGAGCACCATACCGGGAAGGGCATCTCGAACCGCACCGTCAGGATTCCGTGCGAGGCCAGCTTGGAGGCTCGTTGGCCCAGCGCGTGCTTTCTGTGTAGCTTATTGGCCGACGTGATGCCCTGTTCATCGGGGGGGACGTAGCGTCCCATGTTGAAACCCTGCATGACGGGCGACTCCTTTGTTCACTGAGCAGGATGGCGGCGGCGGCGGCGGCGGCGGCGGCGACAACAAAGTGGCAACGAAGATGCCGACAAGTCGTGAGGTTTGGGCACGTTTTGGTCGAGAATGACAGCCAGTGGACCACTGGTGTGGGGGGGGGGTTTGCAAGAAAGTGCAAATGCC